>QTSX02000199.1:0-154863 GCA_014839935.2 Entomophthora muscae | reverse complement strand
TCATGACTCAAGAGTAACATTACTCAGATAAGCTCCATGACCTCCATGACGTACATGGACAACATGTGGCTTGTCATGATACTATATAATATTCTATATTCATATTCAATAAAGTATCATTCTCTTCTTAATCTTCCCCTTTATTTTGTTTATTATACTTCCAAGAAGTATAAAATCAACAGGAGGAAGGATTCTGAGTGATTGTAAAAAGCTGCCACCACATTAAGTGGTATTGTAAATTGACTGACCTCAAGAATATTGAATAGATCCTTGGTGTCCTGAGGAAGGCCTTGTTTCACCTTATTCTTAATCCAAACAATCACCTCCTCAATTGGGTTCAGAAACAGAGAATACAGGGGAGGAAGAGGAGTCTCATTGGGCAGTCAGCCAGGCAGTGGCTGGCCAAATGGCTATTTTTTTGATTGGCAGGAACTTGGACACAACCAGATCCACTTTGTGGAGCCTGACATTATCCAGAACAACAATGTTGGTTGTACTGTGATAGTTGATCTGGAGATACTCCTTGATAACTCAGAGAAAATTGAGAAAGGTCCCTCTATTGTGAGAACTGTTGATCATCTGATATTGATCCAACCCACAAGGACCAAGAAGCGCAACCATTGAATTGGTCTGGGAACAGGCAGCTGCACAATGGGCTACGCCGTCCTTGGACCCCTTCTCGACTCACCCATGCCTAGACCTAAGTGAGGAGGGAAACAATAATTTGTTGATGTAGAAGAACTGGACATTCCCAGTCTCCTTTAGTGTCAGATATGTCTTGGCATAAATGTGTCAATCCTTGATGATCTTCTCATTGTTTCTGTTGTACAGCAAAACTCCCATTACTTTCCAGGAGAAGCCCAAATCAACCATTGTTTTGTAAACAAGGGTTTTGGAAACAGAAAGCCTGAACTCTGTGGCAAGCATTGATTGGACAGCAAGTGAGTCCAGGTGGCAATCTTTGGCTACCCACTGTTTTATTGTGTCAATATGCACAGGCTGCAAGAGTTTTGGCTGCTGTTTAACCTTGGTGGATTTGGCAATTTCCCTGGTGTTGCCATACTTGGTGCTGATGTTGGCAATGTATCTGGCTGTGACACCAAATTGGGACGCAATATCCCAAACCGCCATTCCCCTGTTCAAGCAGTTGAGGAGAGCTTCACACTCACTATCTGTCAACCAATACCGGCTCTTGGCAGGTACCACAGCATCCTGGCTAGCAGGATCAACACAGGGGATGGGGACCTTTGTGTAGAAGGTGGGATCATGCTTGGTTGCAATGGTGCTGTCAATGGTGGAATAGATCAATAGGCGCAGATGGCTCAACAGTGGCTGGCCAATGGCTCATATGAGGTGTCAAAAACACAGGGCACAGGAAGTGGCAACTCTTGGATCAAGAGTGCGGGGCTAGGTGACAACTGGGTACACAGTGGAGGTGTATGTAACTTCATTATTCCCAATGACCTTGGTATGGGAGACTTTGGTTGCAGGCTTGAAGAGTGGCTTATGTCTTGGAGTTCAAGGCTACTGTTCCTAGCCTGTGATACAAGAGGTGGTTGGCTGGTGCTGGCACCTTGGGAGGCCTGTGTATTGGCATTACTCCCTTCAATTTGTGTTCTGGGTCTGTTCTTGGACCCTCTGGGACGCCCTTGTGGACAGGCTGCCCTGCAGGCTGGTGCAGGAGCTGGTTGGGAATGCAACTGACGGTCCATAAAAATAAAATAAAAATATATATTTTAGATTAAATATGTATTTATTTGGATTTATTTGTTTAGTTGTGAGTAGTTGTTTTCTCTTGATTTAGCCTTGAATAGTAGAAGATTTTTTATATCTGTAATTTGAAGTGTATAATATTGTATCCTTTCTAGTTTTGGATGATTTTAAAGTTTAATCACTTTTTATGTCTAAACATGGTTGTTAAGATTGGATTTTTCATTTGATTTTAGTTGTGGTGGAGATTCTTTATTTGGGTTGGTGTTTCCTAGTGTGCTTAATGTAATTTAAATTTGGATTCCAGTTCCTGCAATTAATATCTGAGTTTACTAGTGGCATTCAAAAGTGATTTGAAATTTGGTTCATGGATTTGACAATCCTGCAATTCCAAAAAACATAGTAAAATTAATGAAAATGGTTGATGGATTTGAACGCTTCAAATCTGATTCCAGTTAATTCATTTTGTCCATTGGAAATATGCAGTTTGACTTGAACTTTTTAAAGTGTCTATGAGTTCCCACATTTTCAAATATTCAACTCAAAAAAATCAATTTAATTAAAAAAAGGCCATCCTGCAAAAGTGATTCAAAATTTAGACCAAGGATTTGACAGTCCTGCATTTTTATGTTTAGGTTCTGAATTTACAGTATGCATCTGTTCACACCCAGGCCTTTGATGCAGGTAATGAGGAAGATGACCTGTACTTGACCCCTGACCCATATGGCTTTGACTTGTTTGAGAGTCACTTAGTGTCTATCTCTGCCCCTGCCCTTTTACCCACCTCCACACAAGCTGCCAACCAACCAGCCAATCATAATGGCAACCCTGATTCAGAAAAACTTCCTTCCACCAACCAACCTGCCCCCTACAGCCAATCAGGCTTCAGCTCCTGTGGCTCAACATACCAAATTTAGAATAATCACTTCCCAAATTCTACTAAGAAATTGTGACACTCAACCAGTGTGGCCTGACCTGGGACCAGATTGCCAACCAATTGTGATTTACCTGAGCCACTATAATGTGGGAATTCAACAACTTAATGGATAAGGGAAACCTGATTGGGACAGCCAAGAAGCCAAAGAAGGCCCCAAAGTCCCAGATAAATAAGGCATACCCAATAATGCTTGATCTCTTGTAGCAGGACCCCAAGCTTTCATTGACCAAGGTCCAGAAGCAACTTGCACACCATGGCATTTGGGTGTCTGAGCGCATGGTGCAGCTTTGGATGCACAGGAAAGTGGCTTCATTCAGGGTGTTGATCAATTTTGGCAGCAACCAATGGGATGACAGCAAAGATTTCCCATACAATCCTGCCATTGAGTTCACTCTTGTCCAATACTTGACAAGTTTATCAGATGATATCATGTTTGCCTCGTATTACAAATTATCGATTGCTTTTGGCAATTTTGGTGAGCAAGGAAAAGCTGCCACCAAGAATGGAAGGAAGAAGGTCAGGAGGGGGACATTCATTGGTGCATTTCTGGCTGATTCAGCCAAGGGTTTTGTCTATTATTGGACAAACCCTAATTACACCAATGGGTACTCAGTACAGCCACATCCTCGGTGGATTGCTTAACTCCTGGGATGGCTCAAATTCCAACTACCAGGTTTTCTTGAGCCACCAGATGGAGGGTAGCTCCACTGCCCTTAAGGCAATCCAAGGACACAGGCACCAGGCCTCAGTGTACCCAGCTGGCCACAATGACATTTATCTGGCTGATGTTGTTTTCTTTAATATTGGAGACACAGTCCAGGAGTGCTGCCCTCAGGCTTTCAACAACCTCTATCTTGGGGTCCTTGACCATGATTCTCTCTTTGGTTGCTAAATGGTGGCTGACTTGTTTGCGCAAATGGTTTTCCATGTGAATATGGGCAACCAATCACAGAAAGACAAGTGCCTCTCATCCCTTGCTACAGCTACCTACCAGCCAATCAAGCCAATGATTGATGAGAAATACCACCAGCAGTATATGTCGGCCATCACACACAATCCATCTGCCTCTACCCCTGCCACCACCACCCCTCACCTTCTGGCCCCACCCATCTAATCCCAGACCTCTCAGGCCAACAGCCACCCCAATGCATTTCTTCCCGCGCCATTCTGCCTAATAAGCATTGCTTTTCCTCCCTCATAAACTCCTTGCCACCAAACATTTTCTATTTATATTATCTTTATCTTGAATTTCAATTGTTTAGTTTCTTTTTGCTTAATAAGGGTTTTATTCTTTATGTTCAGCTTATTTCTATAAAATTTTATGTTTACTATGCCATGTATCTAGATCCAGAACACAGTTATTTTTAGCACCTAAAAACAGCCCCTTGTGAAAATATTAACAACAATTTGGTGATCAGCTAAATTTAAATTAGAAAATTATAAGTTTATTTGTGCTTAGATAAAGTTGTTGCTGATCCAAATTCAAAACCTTAATGATAAACTTTAAGCCAATTAGGAGCCAAGTGATAAAGTGATTGTTGTGACATAAAGGGTCATTCAATAATTCTTTGATGCATGTGCGCTAATTAATCTGATTGGCAGAATGATTTTCCATTGTATGCCATTGTTGCTGTAGCAAGTTGTTGATGGACTAGTGCTAAACCAGCAGCTTATTGGGCACTAGTCCATCAACAACTTGCCACAGCAGCAATGGCGCTTAATGGAAAAGCACTCTGCCAATTAGATTAATTAGTTCAAATGCATCAAAGAATTAGAAAATGTCCCTTTATTTCACAACAATCACTTTATCACTTGGCTCCTGATTGGCTTAAAGTTTATCATTAAGGTTTTGAATTTGGATCAGCAACAACTTTATCTAAACAAAGTAAGCTTATTATTTTCTAATTTAAATTTAGCTGATCACTAAATTGTTGTTAACATTTTCACAAGGGTCTGTGTAAAGTGCTAAAAATAGTATGGCAATTATTGAAGCAATTCCAACACAAAGAAAACAACACATATTGAGATAATTGTAAAACATAAACAATGTATGAAAAGATGGGATATTGTAGAGAATGAGAAAACAAATAGGGATAAACAAAGAGGCAATAATATCAGAATAACACAGAGTTTATTGGGGTGAAAGCTATAAAAACACATGCAAAGGTTAGTAAAAAAGTATATGAGAGAACTCAAAAAACTACTCAAAGACCACAACTCTGAAATTGCAGAGATCAAGGAAATTGACTGCAAGGTCAAAGAAAAAGTCAAGTTGGCTGTCTTAACAGGCGGCAAAATCAATAAGGTGTCCGCCAAGGCACTTATGGTCAAAATAACTAACACATTGGAGAAGACAATTGAGCATCTTTTAAACATCCAGAAGACTGTTGTAGAAGGCCTCTAGTTTAAGTCCTTTGCCCTCTCTGTGCCGTCTGTCTGGGTTGATGACCCTGAGATGTATGCACACCTCAAACCTCCAAAGCACACCAGAGCAGAGGATACTGAATTTCCTGCACAAAGGCAGCGCCAAGGATGGCCAAGCCTGCCAAAGCTGCCGGCAAAGAGGAAACAGAAGAAGGTAATATAAAAAATTAATAAAATTATTTAAATTCTTACCTTTTTTTAGAAATAATTGATGGTGTAATACACCACGTCCTGATCCTGTATGTCCCCACCACATTATATAGCAACTTTTCCAGCCATGTGAGCAAGCAGCTGGCTCTATCTCCCCTGTTTTACAGGAGCTCAAAGATAGAATACACAGGACCTTCCCAATGTCAAGGGAAGCGCTAGACGGGCTTACATACAGTGAGGGGGCATTTTAGTGGGCAGTTACTGTCTATAAGAATGCCCAATTGGTCCACCTGGACCCAGTGGCTCTTAATGAAGTTTACACAGTAAACTTCATTGAGCTTGTTTGGGACTTTCTGGAGATGCTCCCATTCAAGAGTATACCAGAGATGAGCTGGGCGCATGCAGCTGCTTGAGCCTTGCTTCTGCTTCCCAGTGGAGCATATACTCTCTTACCTACTAGAGAACTTCAGGTGTGCAGTGAGAAAATTGCCTGTTGCAAATACAACAGCCGTAAAGAGGACAAAGATCCTCCTGGTGAACTTCAGACTGGCCTGGAGTGCTGACAAGACAGGGCTCCCTAAAGCAATGGAGTTTACCTTTGCCAAGACAAAACACGAGAAGAAAATCAGTGCAGTATTCAACAAATTGTGTGAGTTTACAGAAGCCTTTTCTGGGCAAAGGCTTCATCTGGTGGTTTACCAGGGGTTCTTCTTTTACTTAAGAATGGGCGCCAGCATAGAGGACCTGGACAGAGTCCTCCTTGATATTAAGGAGGCCAGGCTCTCCCTGAACAACAAGAAGGCCCCCGGACTACAGCTTGGTGGACCACGTAATCCAGGACGCCCTGGTCCTGGCTGGTATTTACGGGCTTGCAGCCCAACCAGAAAAGCTGCTCCTGAACTTCCACCTTAAAATCCTCCCTTTTACAAGCTACCTCCAATATTTTGACAACATGGTATCCACTGTGCATGGTGTAGCAGTGAAGGTTGCTCACCACCTCCATTGCCAGGTGGGTACATACCAAAGAACCCACTATAGGCGCCCATAATAAAAATCTCTTTCCTCAATATAATTATACACTTTTAATTTTTAATTTTTATATTGATTAATTTTTTAAATAGCTTTTATTTTAGTGAACTATATCTTGAACAAAAAAATCTTATATAAGGTCTTTATATATGTGTAATAATATCTGTTAATAAAATCACAAATACCTTGAGAGCTTTACCTTTAACTTTTTTAATTTTCTTTTATATGTATTTTACAGAAGTGAGATTTCTGTATAATTATCATATTGCATTTTAAATATTTGAGATAGCCACCACAGAATACAAAAGAAAAAAATAAATTGCAATACAAAAATTAAGCATCTGCATCAGTGGTGCTGTTCTATATGATTGCAGGATTGGGAGCTTCAAAATATAAAATGATAATCCATAAATCCAAAAGAGTAAATTAAAGAATATGAAAAATAGTTGGAATTGTTAAGCCTTTAGTTAATTGGCTGTTTGGCAAGGCACACAGGGAGAAATGAATCAGTGTGGCCATAGAATTTGGCCAAGTCTTGGTTGGAAGGGTGTGGATCCCAACCTGCAGCAAATCAAATAGGCCCTTGGTCCCAGTTGGTGTCTGTTGTAAATTGTGCCATTAATGCTATTTTGATATGGCCTTCTAATAGTGATATGTGCAAAGATTTGGCTGGTTTTGCTTTCAATTTTGGGAATTCCTTGCCCTCTATAAATGGGTCTGTTCCAATATCCACCCATTCTGGAATACCATACCTGCCCTTATCTGATCCTGGTTTCCTCCCCCCCCCCCCCCAACCCCCCCCCCCCCCCACACACGCCCCCCCCCCCCAAAAGAACCCCCCCCCCCCCAAGGTAAATCCCCCCCTTTTTCCCAGAGAAAATGACTGGATGACCTCATCCCAATGTGATCCCCTTGACCACTCTGTCTACCTAATGAGTGATCATTGATCCTTGTCTACTATTTAAGTAGAATCATTTCTCCTAATAAAGACAGGTTTATCCACATTTGTGTTGGCTTTAATATTCTCCAAGCTTTTTCCTTTCCTTTTTGCCAAAGGGAATTCCTCATCTTCTATTCCAGGAAATTAAGGTATGTGCCCTTAATTTTGCCCTGAAGGCTAACCCAAGGATAGCTTTGAACCTCAAATCTTTTGTTATAAAGATTTCCCGCTGTGTCCTTCTGGATGTTGTCCTCAGGAGCCAAACACAACAGTGTCCCCCGCTTAGCAACTTGCTTGAGCCACCCAAAGACCTCCTTGATAGGGTTTAAGAATGGAGAATAGGCAGGGAGGAATAGGAGGCACAAGCTTGATGTGGCCAATTGTTGAGGGCCAACTGTGATGCCTGTATCAATCATTGGAAATTCTTTGAGAATATCTGCCACCTTGTGGAATCTGATGTTATCCAGCACAATGACATTGATGAAGCCTGGGCTTGTGTGCCTCAGGTACTCCTGGACCAATCAGAGAAATGATAGAAATATCTGGCTGTTGTGGGATCCCAATATCATTTGATAGAGATCAATCCCCTTTGGACTAAGGAGAGCCACCATGGAATAGGCTATGTTGCAGACTGCAGCACGCCAAGCTACTCCGTCATTGGAGCCTTTGGGGGCATAGCCATATGCATTTTGCATAGAAAAGGCAAATGCTGATTTGTCAATGTGATAGAATTTGACCGTCCCTTTGGCTTTGAGGGCAGTGTACACCTCTGTGTATTTTTCTGGGCCTCAATATTATCAGGGCTGTTTCTGTTGTAGGGAGATACCCTGAGTTTTTTCCACAAAAAAAGCAGACCCTTGACCACATTGTAGTAAAAAGAAATTGAAGCCTCAACCCCAAAAGTGGACTTGATCATTGCATGTATATTTGCCATTTCAAGATGACAGTCTCAGGTTATCCACTGGTGGATTGCCCATTTGTGCTCCTTGGTGAGCATTGTTGAAACATGCAAGGTTTTCTCCACAGCAAAAACTCAGCCAGTATCAATGTAATTGTTAAATGTTTTACTGGCGTACTTGGGATCCACCCCAACAAGGGCTGCAGCTGTCTTTTAGTTTCCAGATTCCCACATAAGTCTGAGAAGAATGATGCACTTGATGTTAGGAATGCGCTTCTAGGCAGCCTTGGTGAGCTTGGATGAACTGGTATCCTTCTCAGGGACAGGTACACAAGGCATGAGCACCTTGTTATAGAACACAACAACCTTTTTTTAGAATCTGCTTCCCATCTGTGGTTTGGAAATACTTGGGCTCCTCAATGTCTTCTTGGTTGCTGTTACTGGCATAGGGCTCATATGAGGTGTCAAGCACAGGCTTAACTTTCTCCATCATGGCTGACAGGACCAACTCCTGGAGGTACACAGGGTCAAATACAGAAGAGGTAAGCTTGATCTCCTTGTTTTTAACTGTTTTGGTGGTGGTAATCTTGGTGGGCTTCCAGGCCAGCTTGGGAACCCAAGGGTTGATGCTCTGCGCCCCTGCATGTTGTTCTCCTTGAACTGGTTGTGTCAGTGCAACCTCACTATTAAACTCTCCTCTGTCTCCTTCCTGAGTAGCACTTGTGTTGCACTGACTCATTTTTTTGACCTGCGGGGGCGGTCACAACTGTGGCGCACAACAGGTGCATTGTTACTCTGTTGTTGTGCTCCTTTCATTTTAAAATTTAATAAAATACCAAATAAATTTCAATTAAGTTACTCCCTAATTTTAATTTTTGCTTTTATCTGTATATGGATATTTACTTAGAGTTTTCCCCATCCAATATCCCAATTATAGATTTTTTATTTCTTAATTAGTTGTTTTTTGGTTTTACAACGCCCATTTTAGAATACCCAAAATAATTCCCTCCCTTTTCCCCAGATTTCACACCAAATATAAGCACCCACCACAATATTTTTAAAATTTATGTTTCAGATATTTTGTCTTATTTTAGATGCCTTGGTATCATTCTTGATTACAATCCATTGCACACAACAATTGAGTGGTTTTGTTTACATGTTGAGTTGCTATTGTGCTTTGTTTTTGGATTGAGTTTTGACTCACTGCGCTTGAGTGTATTTTGTCACCAATTTACATAGTAAACATATGTACACTGAAGGTCAACTCACCATTTTGTTTGTGAATCCATGTATTTTGGTTTTATTTTGAATAGTTTTATTTGGTGTGTGCACAATTTGTTGCTTTGTTGACCCATTTTGCCCATTAATGCCAAAAATCCCTGTTAACAGAGTGTATATTTTACACTGATAGTTGGAATTTGCTTAAATATGAAATTATTTTGTTTAAATCTGAAGTATTTTTGGTTGTCGCCATAGCTTTTAAAACTACTTTATGAAATTTGCTTTAATATAGTAAACTCCTGCAAAGCATAAATGCTCAGAGTGCATTAACCAATAAAAGTTTATTTGGTGATGTCAACAGGAAAGGAATTTCCAACTTCCCCAGCTTTATACTGCTGGGAAGTTAGCTCTAGGTTTGGCAGGGCATCTTGATTGGCTAGCTGGTCACATACCATTGTTTCCCTGGTATTGGCATCTTCTGATTGGCTATCCAGGGGTGACAATACATTAATTTCATGTCCTGGAGCATTATCCAAACATTGTGGTCTTCTGGGGATCTTTTGGGGGCCAAAATCCCCAACTTCTGAGGGGTTTGGCCAATAGGAGGCATTCCCAGAGGTAAAGACCGCTCCTGAGGGTGCCTCCAGGTGTGGGCATCCCCAGAGAATCAAATTGGGCATTTTGAGAATAGTGATATGAGTTAATGAAACCTTATTCTCAAACTTGATTGGGCAATTGCGCAATTTCAAATTTTAATCCCTTGGTTTTGATGTTATTTAATCCTTTGCCAGGGTTATTAAGGGCCTTGACACCCATTTTTACTTACATCTTCCCAATAAAAGCCAAACAATGTTTAATTTTTATATATTATGTTTTTGTAGTTGGTTTGTTTGATTTTAAAGGCATTGCTTTATTTTAAAGCATTTTATTCATTTTTTAGGACAATAATACTTCCAAGCAACAGAAGGGCATCAAGCGTCCCTCCAACCCACCCACCATCAAAAGAGCTCACTCCAAGAAGACTCCCCAAGTCCTTCCCTGAGAAGAGCCCAGCTCACTTCACTGTGGGAGAGGAATATGATGGTTCACTTACAGATCACAGTTTCTACCACTTAGCTTCAGACAAGGAGCCTTCTAAGAAGAAGTAACAGGCCCAAAAGACCCCCCCCCCAAGGATAAGTCTCCCACACATGAGGAGCACCACAAAAAAACCCCTTCTTCTCCCCCCACCAAGCTCCCCTCCTTCCAGCTCATCTGGGGATGACTCAAAGACCTGCCCTGATTACTTTCCTGGCCTTTGCCATGCTTCTGCTGGCCCCTGGGACCTTCTGTTGACCCACAACATTTTTGATGTTGATGGGAAGTTTAAGCTTTCTTTCTCCTTGCCTAATTACTTCCCCATAATGAGTATATAGGGTGGGCCAGCCATGGTGGTAAATGGGTATATCTTCAGCTGCAATAATGCCAAATGGGGATTCAAGAGCCATCATTACACCTATGAGGGCTTCTCTTTCCCAGTGCAGCTCAACACTGAACACTGGGATAAGGTGAAAAAAATTAAGGGAGAGCATACCTGCACAATGCCCAACACCACTATAGTCCGCCTTCTCAAGTGGTATCTGGTGCAGATCATGCCCACCTCCAAGGATCTTACCCCCACCCAGATGGTTGTGATTGTGTGCAAGTACCTCTCCCCTACCAACCTCAAGAAGGTGCTAACCCACAGCCAGTTGTTAAAGTTTGTGAGCAATAGGCGCCAAGCCACAAGCCTCCTGGCCAAGAGCACTGCACCATTAAAGACCTGGTTCTTTCCAATTCCCTCAAGAAAAATGAGGATGGAGAAATGTTCCTGCTCCATGACAATGGGCAGAAAGTGGATGATAGGATCATTGCCTACGCCATAACCCAAAACCTAGAGCAGCTGAATACTGCTACTACCTGGCTGTCAACAGCACTTTTGCAACCTGCCCCACCCTTTTCAAGCAGCTATGGGTCCTGCACAGGTAGTTCAAAGCCCAGGTTATCCCCTTGTCTTCTTCCTTCTGCCTGGTGCCAAGACTGAAGTCTAAACTAGAGCATTCAAGATTGTCTGAGATGATTTAAGCTCCCTTCCCACCAACAAGCTCCCCCCTCCCATTCACACCACCAGAGCAAACCCTTCCTCTGCTGAGAAGGATGAGTCTGCCCAGGCCACCAATCATCTAGCTTATGCACACTCACTTGGGACAAAGGTGATCATGATAGACTTTGAGCAAGCTCAGTTTAAAGCCTTTGAGGCCAACTTCAATGGAGAAGTTCAGGGCTTCTTCTTCCATTTTAGACAGGCCCTCATCAAGAATCTCAAGAGTGAGAATGAGCTTTTTGACAAGTATCTTAATGATGGTAAAGGGAAGTGCCACTTTGCCATGACCCAGCTTGCTGCCTTGGCTTTTTTTGTAGCCTGAGAATAATAGGCTGGCTTTTAGGCTATTCTGGAGGATGCTTATCTTAAGAAGCACTCCATCATCTTCAAGGGCTACCTTGAGTACTTAGAGAGGCAGTGGGTTAGTAAGAAGGCAACTGACAGAAAAGGAAAGAGCGGGGACACTACCCCTTGGAACTTTCAGAGCGCCTGCATCAATGGGGAGATGAAGACAACTTCCAGCCTTGAGATGTGGTATAAACACCTCAAGTCTAAGTTTGGGGCCAACCCCAAATTCTACATGTTCTTCCTGAAGCTGTAGGAGGAGCAGGCCAGGAATGTCTCTAAGTTCTGTGACCTTGCCAACTGGGTGGCCCCCAAAAAGAAGAAGAGCAAGGACCAGAACTATCAGAAGATGTCCAGAAGGTGGTGAAGAAGTACAAGGTGGCCAAAATAAAAAAACACCTTGAAGACGTTGCCACTGCCCTTGCTGATGGCTTCAAATAGTCAGTAAACCTTGCTTTGCTTTGCCTATATATTTTTTGCTTTTAAATTTTTACATTTATTTATTTTTAGATATTGCTAATCTTTTTAGATATAAATGGTAAGTTTCAGGTATAGTTTCAAGGTGGTTTTATAAGAAATATCTAGTATTTTGTTAATTCATCTGTAAAGTATGAGATATTTTCAGTTGTGCTTATAAAAAGTATAATAAAAAATAATTCTCTTTTTTTAGGTGTTATAATTTATTAAGTATCTTTATTCTTGCTTCATTAGAATTTTTTTATGGGAATAAAGAATATTTTTATAGTAACTAGTGTTTTTTTACATAGTAAACTGAGAAATAATTGTCTATATGTCCTTATTATAATAATACAGTAGTTTTAAAAGCTATGGCAACAAGCAAAAATACTTTGGATTTAAACAAAATAAACCAGATGTAAACAAAATTAAAAAAGAATCTAATTTAGATTAATATAAATCTTTTCTTTTTAAATTTTGTTTACATCTGATTTATTTTGTTTAAATCCAAAGTATTTTTGCTTGTTGCCATAGTTTTTAAAACTACAGTATTTTTACTGCATTTTTGAACTCTCTGGGGGCATTTTAGTGTAATATATTAGTTTTAATTATTTTTGTAATAAAAAATGTTCAGGGTAAAGTGTTACGTTAATTTAAAAAGTGTCAACATCCAGAAGATGGTGTTATTAAAAGCAGAAATTGCACTTTACTATAGAGTCAACATGACCACTGTTGGCATGGGCACTGTTGCCTTTAAAACTACTGTATATAGTGGGTAGGGATTTGGCAGTGAGTCAGGGTTGGCAGATTGCTGGCTTGGTCTTGATGGGGGGTTGGAGAGGCAGGAATGGTTGACTGGGAAGAAGCAGAAAGATCCAACTGCTTCAATTGCTTGAATTCTTCTTCTGACACATAGGCAGAATTGAAATACCAAATAGATGAGTGTAAGGGGAGGCAGGAATCATTTCTTTAATTATCACTATCACTTACATATAAGATTATAAGATCAGACAATTCTTAGACAAATATGGATGGAAAAAGCTCAAATATCTGTTCAATTAAGGTGCATAGTTTGTTGTAGGTGGCAGGCTTTGAGCGCCTGAGAGAAGAACTGGTATTTTATAAACACACATATGCAAGATTTATGTTAGCGTGGTTGGTAGGGTAGGTCCAGCAGGTATGCCTTAAGCCTTCATTTACTTGACAGCCCATTCAGGCTGCTCTATCTCTGCACTCAGTAAAACTGTGTGCACAGTTTGTTGTGTAGTCCACTATGCCAGTATGTCCTTGAGCTCTGTCTGGTATGCATACTCATCTGTGGTGCTTGAAAAAGTGGAGTAATAATTGACCCCCACTGGGAAAACCATCAGCAAAACTCTGAAAAATCTGTAAAAAATTGGACTGTGCTTGTATACGTCAGATTTTATATTCTTTTCTCCAAAGTCTTGGATACTTGCAGAAATCTTGGCATAGGACAAGAAGATTTCATCATTGCATGTTTGCATTTTCCTCTCTTTGATAAAATTGACAACAGTAGAACTGTATGGATTGGTGTTCACCAAGCTGGGCCCACTGAGAACTTGATTGGTCAAGATTCTTGTGGCAACCACAACTCCATGCATCTATGAATTGATCATTCTCTTATTAGTAAATATGTTGTAGAGTCCCAGTTGGAGGAGCACCTGGACTAGGGGCATTTAGGGGTCATATTCTATGATGGTGTCAAGTATATACTTCTGGAAAGTATAATAAACAAGATAAAGGGGAAAATTAAGAAGACAATGATACTTTATTTGATATGAATATAGGGTATTATATAGTATCATGGGAAGCCACATACTGTCCATGCACGTCATTGTAGTCATGGGGCTTATCTAACTAATTGTTCCTCTTAAGTCACAAGGCTTGTCCAAGCTGTGTTCTGCTTAGGACTTATAATGTTTGATCCCTGTAATAGATGACCAAATGATAACAGTGAAACCAACTTAATGATTAGTTGGGGAATCATTCAGCAAGTCACTCAGGGAATTAGTTTCCTAATAGAGAGTAATTGTAGATGTTGCAACAATGACCAACATGAAAGGGTGAGATTTTTCACTGTCAGTTGACGTACAAGCACCAGGTAGAGTTTTCTTGGGAGGGAGATCACAGTTGGCATGAGCTTGCAGGGTTGCAGCCACAGTTGAATTTACAAAACCCATTGTGGTTGCTATTTCCCCACAGAACATAAACATTCCTTGCTTATTAACTATTTCTAGAAAAGGTTTTGGAAATGATTCATTTTCTTCTGCATCTTGCAAGCTGATTGGCTGAGGGAGGAATGCTTCTGCCTTGGAAACCAAATGACGCCATCTGATTGGCTGATTCTGTATTCCATCTTCCTTGGGTGATTCTTTGGCTCAATTGGCTGATTCCAGATGCTGGTGTGAAAATGAGACTCCTGTTAGCAGCTTCCTGAGCATGGTGAGCAAACTGGGCCATGCTATATGAAGCAGTATGTCAGGGCCCAGAGTGCTCTATACAATCAGCTAGCCTGCTTGGAGATAAAACAACCAACAGTGTGGAAAGCATTGTCAACTGCCTTACTGAAAAGAAACCCCCCTTTCTGGATGTGAATGGCCAGAGGTTTGCAAGGCCCACGTGCTGTGAAGCCCTGACATTGAAATTAAACACAAAATTGGGTGCATTTGCTATCTGGAAATGATAAATTAGGAAAGTGATTGTTTGATTGTAAAATTAGACGCTTGCTTGCTTGCAGGATCTAATAATAGCTGTGAAACCTTGGCTGCTGCAGCCAAACCAATGTTCATGATATACAAGCCAATGTTTTTCCCCCCAGGTACCAGTGCACAATTTCCAAGGCATTTTGAAAGTATCACTGAAAATGATGCCATCAGGCCTCTAGTGGCACAAAAAGGTAAGTATTTCCTAGTAAGTATAGATAGTGAGGGGTAAAAGCCTTTCTCACTATTGACATCTTAAAATAAACAACTTTATGACCAGGTCCCATTATTTTCTTGAAGTAATTATCTTTTATGCACCAATATAATCATTATGTTTGCCTATATTTTTGAATCCACTACACAATAAAGCCATGTCTATATGTTCCCTCCTGGCTCTGCTTTTTTCACTTTGGCTAAGCCATCTTGCGCCATTGAATTGGAGTTCTTCCACTCTCACCACCTGGGTATTCCTCCTGGCCACTCTAGAGTGAACATTTCACCTACCATAAAGAAGATCCCTTACTGTCAGGAATTTCTTCCCTGACTACATTAATTATATGAAGGTTCCTGTTCAATATATCAAATTCAAGGAGACCATCAATCAAAGTTTAGACACCAAGGTAAAACCTGCAAAGAAACCAGACGGGGATTGAACCCAAAATCCTAAGTACCCAGCCATTGTTAGTTCAAAATCAATTAGTTCACATACATTACCTATTTATATCAACCTGATTGATTTGGTTTTTGCTTTCAAGATTCAATTCAAGTGCAAAAAGGTTAACTATTTCAAAAACCACGTCACTTACCGCCGTGCCTTTGATTGGTTGCGCCAATCAACTTTGACGCCTTGTAACCCGCTCTTCAGCCAAGCTCTGTACATGATAAACCTTGAGTTTCAACCATTAAGGCACTCACTTTTGATTAACTCTGTGGCTTTTTCCTGGCTCCTCTGGTCTTCACATAAGTATATCATATCTTTTATTAAGATTCAACTTTATCCCAACATGAAAAAGATATTATTTTTAATGATCAGATCATGTAAATCCCGCTTATTCCCCCAATAACCACTTAAATAGCCTCCATTTTGAGGCTATTTAAGTGAATAACTCTTATCATTTTTATTTGTTCCGAAAATAAAGACTTTATTATACTCTACTCCTGCTCACACTTATCTTTTGACCTCTCATTTGAAATCATGAAAGGAATCTTATTCCTGTTCTGGTTTCCAGTCCTCCTTCTTACAGTTGTATTAGGTCTTGAAAACTCTACTCCCACCACTGACTGGCATAAATCCTCCCCCAATGATGCCCAACAGAAGGAGTCCCTGGCCAATGGGTGGTTCAAGTACCCCTCTGGCCACTGGGGAAGAAAGTTCTATTATGGTTGCAACACCACTCCTCTCCCTCCAGTAGAATCCTCGCTGGTTAGACCCAACACATCTTTTTACCTGTTGACATACTTGGTTGGGTATTACCTATTGGGTTGGTTCAGCGCCATGATGGGTAGATTTGCTTATTTGGGCCACTTGGGCCATCTTGCCATAATCACAGTACCTATTGAATCAGTAATTGTAGGGCTCAACTTAGGGGCTTTGGTCCACCAGGTAGGGAACTTGTTTCCTATCAAGTGGGTCCCTGACACTTACACTCCCTCCTTGCCTAACATGCCTCCTGCCCAAGACTTCAGCAAGTTGGGGTTAGTCTATATCACAGTATTGGGGCTGGCTGACCAGGTTGTACCTCATACTGGAAGTTGGCATCTCTTGGCTATGGCTATGAATTACATTGTCAGGATTGCACCAATTGTGTACATGGCCTTCCAGGCCCGGCCTGCCTCCCCTGTGGGAGTCCAGCTGGACTCTGGTATGGGCCGGGACAAAACAAATAAAAAAAAAGTCAAATTAAATTTTTGATTTTATTAAATATTTTAATTTTCATTCAGCTGAGTTGCCTGCAAATGTGATTCAAATTTTGGACCAAGGATTTGACAATCCTACATTTCTACTATTGGGTTCTGAATTTATAGTAGTAAAATTGGGTATAAAAGCCCTCACTGTTCTATGATTTCAAACAATTCAATGTTATCCTGCTTAGACACATCAATAAACTCATTTTCTCAATCCTAGCTGTATCTTTTATCCTTGGGAAGTAGTAACTATTGGTGATAGTTAAACACAGGCTTTGATACAACTACAGCTGCTGTTGAAAAGATCTGAAGTCTTACAAAAACCAACCCCCAAGAAACTTCAGTCCCTGTTTTAAGCGACATCTGACAGTTAATTAATGAGTCATATTAATAGGAAGTCTGAAAGTGCATACCAAATTTTCACTGTTCTTTTTACAAGTAAGGCTAAGGAAAATGTTCACAGTAGAGGGCTCTGAGAAGATGGCAGTTCATAACCACTTCCACCCTCAACAAGGATTAATCTTAATACCAGAAATCAAACATATTATGGTTTTCCAAATGCTCTATTTTTTAAAAGAATTGGGTCGAAATACCCGTTATACTCTTTAAAGCTATCAGTATATTGCTTTTATAGAATTTTAATGGCTACAGATAGCTTTAAATGGGGGATGTCTTAGCAGGAGTTTATGGGGGTATTTCAATGGGCTGGTTGGATTTAGATTCGAATATGATGTAATGTTGAAGAGCTATGGAGATGATAGTTTAAACTAGGCTGTCTGCTGCAGGAGTTTGTATGTTTACTTAAATGGGTGGGGGATATAAGCTTGTAAAGATATAGTTTCTTTAGAAGTTGGGATTAATTCCTAGCAAATAGAGTCGAAAGCGAAGATGTGGTATTCTGTTTGTGGGTTAAAGCTGAGCGGTGGACCAATAATAGATCATGGTGGCCAGGTGCAGTGTACCAAATATTATTAAATGATTTAGGTTCTAGGGAAGAGTTTAGTAAACTATTGGATGCTGGAAGTTTGGCTGGAATGAAGATGACGAGGTTTATTAGGTGGATCAGTTTGGCTATGCTTTTAGAATATCAAATCCGAAATGAATGCTATTTTCTAAATAGTTGATCAAATAAAACAAGTTGAAATTCCTTCTATGCGATTAATTTATTCACGAAATTACATTTATTTTATTAAATGCTGACTTATTGTAATTAGTTTATTCTTTAATTAAACGAGACTACATTAATTTATTCGAGATATTAGCATACTGATTGCAGCAAGTTAAACAAATACTAGTGGATCGAACATGAATCCGATCAGTTTGTACAAGTGGATAGGCCGCATAGAAAATTCGGCTCGAAATGCCATACATGCAGATTAGGAATTGCCATTGAGCCAGGATGGATAACTTGTATCGGAATTGAAAAGGATAATGTTAGAATAGATGGATATGATAGTGGCATTGCCTTAATTCATCTGTATGTTGGCTCAACAGACATCCATTTGTTTTATCACGAGTGCTTCTAGCTAGGTTACAACTGTTAAGGGTAAACCTTAAGGTGCCCTGTCCTTAACTCCTAGCCCTTATTCCGATTCCCAAACATAGGATCCCCCGTGACCAATAGACCAGCTTTAATTAGAGCCAATCATATTTAATATCCAGTCGCACAATTTCTTCAGGGAACAAGAGGATATTCCTCTGTCGAGGCTTAGGGCACAGTCGGGCCGAATCCCATACGAGCACCTCCATCCAATCCGATCTTCCCGTGGTAACTGAAAGCGCCCCTCCAAAGCAAGTGGTTTTTTGTTCCACCCGATCCTGCAAAAATAAGCAATATTCCAATGCTTACCCACATAACATTGAAATTCCCTTTCGAAAGCATCTCCAACCCGCGCAATGCTGAATCATGTCCCAAGTGCTGCTCTCCGTTCCATGTGGAACTGTGACAACTGTTCAAAGAGCCGCGTCAAATGCTGCAAGGCTATCCCTTGCTGCTCCCAATGCGTACGCCGCAACATCTCATGCACCTACTCCAAGGTCCACAAGAAAAAGAGAACAATGGCAGAGCATCCTGATTTCTACTCTCATACCACCTCGTTTACGCTCTCTAAATCTACAGCTATTGCCAAAAAATCTTCTACCGAATCTAACATCACATTTAAGTTTTACCAGCCCGCTATCCCCAGATCTCCTGTAGATTCCAAAGGGTTGTTGAGACCCATAGCTGAAGCGTATCATTTCCGTTGGGTCCATATGCTTAAGGTATGGTGCCTTTTTAAGCCAACAGGTCATGCACATCCTCCCACTTTGAGTACTTTTCTCTCTATTTTTTCTTCTGTTATCTCAAATGAGCCTATACCCCGAAATTTCGCCTGTCTTCAGTCATTAGAGCAGTTAATTTGTCACCCTTCGCTATTTCCTGCTGTTTCTGCGTATTTTAAGTATGCCAATCCTTTTCTTCCGCTCTTTACCGAGCGTGATTTTCTTTCGCGGCCTAGATCTCTACTTCTGGTGATGGCTGTATGGGTGCGCGGCTTGCTACTCCTTCCAAAAGATTTCTGTACCGAGCATTTTCGCGTATCTCTTCAGGCCCAGTTGGTGACTAGGCTCCGTGCCGCGTATACTCAAGTTAGTTTAGATACAATACAGTCCCTTTTAGTCACATTGAATGGACTTCAAAGCTACCGCTGGAGTGGGACGTCAACTGGCCTCTTTTATGGCGCCATTGTTGATATTGCCCATTGCTTGGGGCTACATCGTCCCCCACCCAAAAATCGTCTCCCTCCACATGTTCTCCTTGAAAGAAGACTGGCTTACAGCTGCATACTTTTCGTTGATAGTCTGCAGGCTTGGAATATGGACACGCACTGCATGGTTTGTGTTGAGCATGCCACCCCGAAGCTTTTCCAGACTAGCGCAGCTTCCATTTCTAAGCTTGGTTTAGCCTTCAACCCTCAGGGTGGGCCTGTTCGTACGAGTGGGGAATTCCTCAATAAGATACCAGACTTGGGATTTTCTGTCATGGCTGACAGCCTGGCACACACTGCAATCATTTTTCAAAGCATGAATCTCTGCCGCCACCAGATTGCCCTTAATTCCAAGAACATCTTTCTAATTTTCAAAGATGTACAGCACATAAGGCGAGAGCTTCAGAAGATCTTTACGTACCATACAAATCTTTTCAGATTACTCCTGTGGCAAAAGGACGTCAGCGAAGGCGATCGAGAGTTGATACAACTATGCAAGCTTCATCTGGACATTCAGTTCCATACGCTCTCACACGATGTTTTTACTCTTTTCCTAAAGGCTACGTATAGCCCTTTCAACTTCAATCGCTCTCCTGAGATCAACCTCCAATTCGAATATACACAAGCCCTAAACGCCGCCTCTCGTGTAGTCAAACTTGACCAACTTCTCAGAGAGAACCCATACCACATGTACAGGGTGCAGTTTTTAGCCAACGCTATCGTTTTCCTCATCCATAACCACCAAAAACATCCCGAGCCCGATAAGGTGCTCAAGATGCTAAGCCTCGGATGCAACATGATGGATCGCCTTAAAACACATCCGACATATCGCCTTATGGCTACTCTGGCACAAACCTTAATCAATAAGCATCTTCAGCTTCACAAAATAATCCTTATTACTCCCAAGGCAACCAATGCTCCAGCTCCGGATTTTTTCCACCAGATGATACGCTAATACTTGGGTTGACATTCCCTTTAATCATAGATATGCCTGAGCCCAGATTTCAGGATTTTATTTACTCGTTAGACCCCTCTTTGGGACTTTGCCCTTTAAACATCGCTTTTCAACTTGCAGCTTAAACATTTCCCCTCTCCATTGCCATACCAAGGCATGAAATAAAGTTTGATTGAAAATTAATGCAATGTATAATTTAGATCTCCAATATTAATGCCTTATAGATAAGAAACACACTTTTTCGCTTTTTATAAAAAGTCGATATTGAAGTTAATGGAACCTCAAATGAACATTTCAAATTGTCGTGGGAATAATGTTAGTTGAGAATTGCCGACGATCGGTTGGTGGCTGAAAGCAGAGCTCGTGCAGGCAGCATGTGATAGTGCGGCATTTCCACCCTGGCAGTGAGCTTGATCCAGTGGACATTGCAATCTCGAGTTTACAAAACACCTGGAGTAGCGCCAGAGATCAGCACTCTAAACCATCCATTTGACCGATGCTTATGATTGGCTTGAGCCCTACTCCCAGTTCGCCGGCTTTCAGAAACTTCCCCACAGTCAAAAGGTGTCCCAGCCTGAAATTCTCTGGATCATTAATTGAATTGTGTGGAATCTACAATGCCTCCTAACTCGAAAGATACCCAACCCAGAATTCTTTGCGGCAAGTTTGGATTTCACCCCGAGCTACATTCCCAAGCCCCAGATTTCTAGATACTCTAGAAAGTAATCTTCCCTGAATTCACATCATCCAGCCGGTTGAACCCTGGGTTCACAACGAAATCATCCCACCGCAGCATCTATTCCGAAAATTAAATCACATCATCTAACCCTAAAACACCATCAGATAGCCCTAGTCTAACTAGATCCCTCATCACCTACTCACCAGGAAGGAAGTTACATCCTAAAATATACAACATAAGGGACTCACTTGGGACAACAAAACATTTAGAAAGATCAATCATATCCAGATGCTATCAGATTATGTTGCAAGGATAGGGTTTTAGACTAACATCAAAATCCCACTGCCAAAAGTTCCATCTCCTATATGGATAAATCTCTACTCAACCATAAGTTCAATCCTCAATACACTGAATTGTTGGGAATATACTTATGAGAAAAACAATAATATGAGGAAAGGGAAGATTTAGAAGAGATTGATATCTCTATCAAAATAAAAAGAGCTCCTTTTAGCACTAAATATATACTACATAATGCCCATATATATCATATAGCTTGGAAAGAGGGGTATCTCTAGGAAATTGGGGATTTATCCTAGTAAAATATCTGGATTAAGTCTGTCAGGTGCAAATTAAAAATCACATCATGTGTATCAATAAAGTGGGGGATCCACCCCAAGTTATGAGAATCAATAGAAAAAAGGTACTGAAGAGAATATGAGTAGAACTACCTAAAATATGTAATCCAGGAAAAATAAAGATCAAGATCAAAATCATGAAAATCAAGGACAGAAGGAGGAGAGACAAGGGAAAGCCTACCAACAATGAGAAAATCAAACAAGAAGTATCTTGACATGACTCAACAGCCTAGTGGACCACAGATTTAGCAGTCAAGTTCACTAGAGGGGCCCAAAGCCCCAAATATTGGTTCATGGTAAAGAAGGTGTCACAAAATTGTGGACCATGGTATTTTATCATCCGCCAGATGATATCCTAAGTCTTCTAATATTGGGAAAGTACAGAGAACCTGTGACTTTAGAGTAACCTGCAGCCTGGGATAATTTGTTGTCATCAGAAGTAGCAAGTCTGACTGGGCCCAAAGCCCAAGGGATTTGGGACAGTTCTTCCCACTTCTGGATATAGATTCATATTTGTTGTCTCTATATTTTACTATAGATAATTATACTGTATGACGGCAGTATCATCTTTTGCTCTACTAATAAAGCCTAAGAGAGGATCATATGAAGGAAATAGGACTTGGATCAATCATCAAGTCAATACAAAGTCATCAGTTTTTTATTCTAATGTACTGGCTTTAAGGCAATCTGTCGTAAATTGTGCCACTAATGCTATTTTGATATGGCCTTTAAATAGTGATATGTGTGAAGATTTTGTTGGTTTTGCTTTAAACCTTGGGAATTCCTTGCCTTCTGTAAATAGGTCTGATCCAATGTCCACCCATTCTGGAATATTGCACCTGCTTTTGTCTGATACTAGTATGACCTCACCGCAACGTGACCCCCTCTGCCACTCTGTGTACCTAATGAGTGATCATCGGCCCTTGTCTACTATTTAAGTAGAATCATTTCTCCTAATAAAGACAAGTTTATCCACATTTGTGTTGGCTTTAATATTCTTCAAGCTTTTTCCTTTCCTTTTTGCCAAAAGTAATTCCTCATCTTGTATTCCAGGAGATTAAGGTATGTGCCTTTAATTTTGCCCTGAAGGCTAACCCAAGGCTAGCTTCAAACCTCAAATCTTTCTTTATAAAGATTTCCCGCTGTGTCCTCCTCTAGAAGAAAACATCACCGATACCCCCTCAACCCCTATGGTAATGGTGTTGTCTCCTGGGCCTGCTTGGGCCCCCTTCCAGCTTTCTCTCTCAACTATGAGCAAGCTCAGGTTTCTGCTTTCTCTCTCCTCTACTCTGGCGCTGTGGCAATGCACACCATCCCTGGTTTCCGTCCTGGGTATGCTTCTGAAGACCTGTATTCCTTCCTCTTGGACTTTGGTCTTCTCCCCGTGCTGATGGAATTGATGGAGACTATAGGTGTGTTAGTTAACCAGTTTATCCAACCCGCCTTGGTGCATCATCAATTAGGGCTAGGATCTCAGAACCAGCTTTTTACTACTGTAGCCACCGCTGTCTCCAATAACCATGCACAAAATATGGCCTATCAAGAATGGTCTCATAGCCTCTTTGCTTGTATTTCAGATAACCCGTACAAATTGCTGGCTTCTCAGAAGTACTTAGCCTTGTCATTGAACTCCCTTTGCTCCTTGCTCCCTGGATATATCAAGGATCAACTGTGCAAACTGGATGATCACCAAGCTACGTGGCGTAGGCAGATAGAAGCAACTCTCGTAAAGTACCACCAGGATTTTGAGACTTTAGTTAACAAGCTCAACCAATTTTGAGAGCATGTTAACTCCCAACTCAAGCTGGTTGGGACCCACATCAATATTTGGGGCCAGCATCTGCACCAACAATATGGTCTGGATAAGGCTGCGTTAGGAGACACTCTGTATCAGGTTCAAACTATGTAGATGATAGAGTAGCTTTCATTGAAGCAACTCCTCCCGCTCCTTCTGTGGAGGTCTCATCTGCCTTTGAAGCTGAGGTATGGGAAGCCATAGCTGAACTCAAAGCCACTACTCAACGTCAAGATTCTGTTACAAACCCTCCACTAGTAGAACCTACACCTGACCCTTGCATTGCCTTGCTAACTGACCAAGTAGCTACCTTGCAAGGAGAGATTGAGTATTTGAGACAACACCTCTCTGACCCTGATGATTTTTCCTCTGACTCTGATGGCAAAAGGGAGGCTGAGGTCACTGATACTCCTACCCATATCAATCATGGGTGTTGCCCTGGATTGGAAGGCCAACCCCGTGTCAACTGTGCTCTTGCACTGGATCAATTAGCAGAAGTAATAAACAACCTTTTGGATAGGCAAGATGCACTGAAACAGGAGGTACAGAACCTCTCTTACTTGACGGAAACAATAGATGGCCAGATTACCCCTTTGACTTCTCAAGCAACTTCCTTGACCACTCGTATCAATGAGATTGCTGGTACATTAGCAGTGCAACAGATTAAGATTGGTGAATTTGGAGCTGCTGCCGCTACCACCAGAGATATCAGTGGACAAAACAGCTCTACACTGGACACCCTGAAAGAGAGCCTTTGACTTCTCTGGGCTAGACAACCTGCTGCCAAATCTGAGTTTGAGGGCAATCCCTCATCAATTTTCTCAACCCAGGCAACAACAGCCAATCTATCTCATTGTCTGTTGATCTCAACTATAAGCCTTCCTTCAAGCATATATTTGACCCTAAACCCTCTACCATTGCCGCCTTTCTGAAAATCTACAAAACTGCAATGCAAAGGGCTACTAAAGAGCTTAAAAAGGAGCATATTCTTACCTACCTGCATCCTATGTGCCAAGAAGTTGTGGTCCCCAAACTCCCTTTCATTATCACCTGGGAGGACATGAAACGCCTCCTGATTGAGGAATTTGGAGGAGATCTCAGCTTAGAGGTCAAGAAGAATGCTTTTATGCATATTACCTCTAAGCCCAAGGAAACCCTAGTTGAGTTTGCTGACTGCTTCTATATTGAAGGACAACAGTTAATCACCAGTTGTCAGTTAATCCTGTGTGAAGCTTACACACCATGTTCAAACACTTTGAAGGTGAATCAGCTCTTGTGCCTGCACTTTAAGGCACACAAAGCCTCTCTTACTTCTATGAAGAGTATTAAGACCCTCTTGAAAGACATGCATTTGACCCACAGGGGTACCATGGTTCACAAGAATAGGGCCAAAAATGCTGGCACCACCTCCTGTACTCCGTGCATTATGACTCTGGGCTCCAGTGGACAGCCTAAGAGACAAGGATGTCACAAATGTGGTCAAATAGGACACCACTTGTGTACCTGTACCAACCCTTGGGTAGAGAGTTGCAACCCAAAGGAGCAAACAGGAAAAGAGAGGTCAGCTTAGAGGCAGAGACGTTCTCTGCTGATCAATCTCCCCTGTCTCCTCCTGATCCTCCCTCTGACAAGGAGTCCCCCTCTTCAGCTGGTCTAACTATCCTTCACCTGTTCCACAATCTTTCCAGTGATTCTGAACCTGAAGATTCTGACAGCAATGAATCAGATAGTTATGGCTACTCTGTGTTGGCTGTCCTGGAAACTGTGTCTGTTTCTTACAAGCTTTGTTCAGGGAGAACCACAACTACAACTTGCCCACTGTCAAGTGAAGCCAAGGTCATAGTGGCTCACCCTTATCTAGCCCAGGAATATTGACCTCCCGTCCTGGTAGACTCTTCTGAAGAAGCTGCTGAACTAGCAGAAGCTCTCTTTCAGAATGTGACCATATCCCTCCCTTTACAGATTGTGTATAAAGAAATTCCTGCCTTAAAATTTGTGTTAGCCAAATGAAAGAAATAGTTGGAAGCTGCACAGAAAGTTCTGGCTGTCTTGCCCCCCTTTGGGAAAGATATTAACCATGTGGAAGTGTTGATCCAAAAGGTTAAGATCAAGGCAATTCTGGATACGGGTTCCCCAGTCAATGTGGTATCATCCAAGCTAATGAAGAAGTTTAAGCTGGCTCATGACCTCAATTATACTCAATCCTATGGTACTTCTGGCATGGCTCAAACTTGAGCCATTGGTGCCTACTCTGCCTTTTCCATGAGGTTTGGAAAGCTTCTCATTGCTTCCCCCGCTGTTGTCCTAGAGAACAAAAGCTATGATTTCCTAGTTTGTACGCAATTCCTCCAATAATATAATGGAATTTTAAACCTTAAAGATGGATACATATTGCTCTTAGGATATGAGGCCCCTTTAATTTTTGAAGAGCCTCCGCGTCTCCCGGAAAAATGCCTTAAGACTTGTGTGCTCAAGTACCCTACAGGTATCTTCTTGCTCAAGTACAGAATTCATTCCTCCAAAATGTGTTACCCTCCTCCTTCCTGTCCTGCAGAGGAGGGTGTGCCTCTCCTTGCCCCTGCAGCTGTCACCACCCCCAGGCTCCCAAGTGATTATAGACTCTCATATATCTTACAAACTACCTGAAAAGTCTTTCATGGAGCTATACTCTCCTGAATCTCTAAGCCACAAGGAGCTTTGGTTATGCCCAGGGATCTTAGATCAAACTCATAAGGAACCTTTACAGTTGTTGCTAGCTAATCTGACCGCTTTGCCTATGCAAGTATCTTGGGGCCAAGTTGTAGGGCATGGCCGCATATTAGGGGCAGAACAGGTGGCGTCCCTATGCCCTTTTGGAACCTTCAGCGGCTTTAACCTACCTGAAGAAACCCCTCAGGTTCTCTCCTTGTTCACTGCTGCTGACTTCCCACAACTGTCACTCATCCAAAAAAAGATGTACTAGAACTTCTTGATCAGTTTAACAACATCTTTGCCTTAGGACCTACATATTATGACCTAGCAAAAGGGGTCATTCATCAGATAGATACTGGTGAAGTGCTGCTCTTTTGTGCCAAGCCTTACCACCATAGCAGGGTAGAGGATGCCCAGGTTTCTAAAGAACTCAAACAACTATTAGACGCTGGACTACTTGATCCTTTCCAAATTTCATGAGTCTCCCCCTTGTTGATCCTCAAGAAAAAGGACAGAGGCCACCATATTGTGATGGATTACTACTGTCTGAACTTGCTCACAAAAAAGGATTAATACCCATTGCCTAGGATTAAAAATGCTCTCTGAAAATTGGGAGGCTCAAAATTCTTCTCTGCTATGGACTTAGCTTCTGGATACTGGCAGGTTGACTTGTCACCAGAAAATTGAGAAAAGGCTGCTCTCATCACTTCTGAAGGGCTCTATGAACCTACTCAAATGCCCCAAGGACTCTGCAATGCCCCAGCTACATTTCAAAGGGCTATGGACTCCATCCTACAAGACCTAAAGCTCTCTTGTGTCCTAATATATCTTGATGATATCATTGTGTTCAGTGCCACCTTTACCAACCACTTAGAACATCTCAAGGCTGTCTTCATCAAGTTTTGAGAAGCTGGCTTAAATCTCAAACCCTCAAAGTGCTCCTTCTTCAAAGAACAACTCAAATTCTTGGGCCATGAGGTCACCCAAACTGGAATACACCCCATGAATAATAAGGTAGAAGCCATTGACAAGATGCTGCCTCCCACAAACCTGCAGGAGGTTCAATTATTTCTTGATATGATGAGGTATTATTGAAAGTTCATCCCTGAATTTTCTGAATTGAGCAAAACTCTTGTCCAGCTCCTTTGCGACATACCCTTTGAATGAACTGACAGCCAACAGCAATCCTTTGAAACGCCTAAGGTCAAGCTTAAAGAGGCACCAATCCTAGTCTATCCTGATTATGATAAAGAGTTCATCTTGTATACTGACACTAGTGGAGTAGCTTTGGGTGCCATTTTAGTCCAGCTTGACAATGAGGGTGTGGATCAACCTGTGGCCTATTCTTCACAAGTCCTTTACAAACACAAGAAGAACTATAGTATCATCAAAAAGAAATGCCTAGCAGTTTTAAATGCAGTGAAACAGTTTCAGCACTATATTTATGGGACTCACTTTACAGTATTCACAGACCACTCCTCACTTAAGTGGCTGCAACAATTAAAGGATCCTGAAGGTTGGCTAGCCTGTTGGGCCCTATGCTTACAAGGATACAATTTCACGGTGGTCCACCACCCTGGTGCGCAACATCAGAATGCTGATAGATTATCAAGGATGCCTATACTAGATATTCATCCTGCAGACGCTGACTGCCTATATGAATTAATAGGGTACCCTGACTCCTGGACCATTAAACCAGAAGACATTCAAGTTGCACTCTGGGCCCTATCAAAAGACACTGTGATTTGAGATAGACAACTCTTCAAGAAAGTCAACAATGTCTATCTGCCCTACGTTTGTCCTAGTATTAGAATAGCCATTATCCTCCAAGCCCACATTGATAATGGACATGGAGCTATAGAAAAAAACTCATGACTGGTTGTGCAAGAACTTCTATTGGGAAAACATGTGCCTCTTAATCCCTGATGTCCTCGCCTCCTGTCATTCTTTTCAGCTCTAGCAACCCCAAACTTCCCAACATCAATTCAAGCTCATCCCCCCTAAGCATGCATTCCACACTGTGAGCATTGATGCTGTTAGGCCTCTCCCTTGTTCTAGATCTGGGTGTTGGTTCATCTTGGTAGCCATAGATCATTTTAGTAAATGGGTTGAAGCCAGAGCTACAAAAGATATAACTGTCAAGACCACTGCTAATTTCTTGTTGTAAGATATCTTCTACCGTCATGGCTGCCCTCAAGTCTTGATTTCTGACAGTGGCACCAAATTTAATGCTCGCCTTATCACGTCTATTGTGGAAGCTATGGGTACTCACAAATTCTTCTCTGCACCATATAATCCGTCAACCAATGGGACTGTTAAACAAGCAAATTCCTCCCTTGTTGTCAGGATTGACAATTCTTCCTCTCTGGAAACCCGTGCCCAGGAGCAGGAATCAAACCCAGACCCTGGACCCCCCTGGACTGCTGGGCCTTTAGACCGCAGGACCAACTGCCTGCGCTTTTCTGGGATTGAGCCCCCACAAGTTGATACCAAGAATGTTGGCCCATGCAGTGAAATGAGCCAAACCAAGGAAATTATTGCACCAGATGGAAGACTAATCACAGTGCCTAATGGAGGTACTGATTTGGCAACTATTAGCTTCATGAACTTGAAGTCTACACCAGCAACCAATCAGGAGCCAACCCAGGAAAGAGGAACGGGCATGCGGCCTGGTCCCATGACCACGACACTAAAGCAAGATAATCAGGTAGCCAAATTAAGATTCTTGACCAATGAAAGAACTCCTGGGCCAAGTGCCATTTTTCTGCCTTTGGACCCAAGCACCCAGTTCCCCCAGGCCTGCCTTTCCCAATGCCCCAATGAACCCCCTCATGGAAAATGTTAAGTTTGGAGGTGGGGTGCTATATAGACCAAAGGACCCCGCGCTCCAAACTTATCACCATTTTTGAATAAAGGTTATGTTATTTTGGCTCACACAGCTATTGCCTTATTTTGTATTTGCTATCTACCAATTCAGTTCAAGATCTCCTGGTCCCCTGCCCCACTGCCTGCAGTTTCCTGTCCTCCTGGTGTACCCTTTGGACCCATCCATTTTACTGACTACCCTCTGAAGTCTGAATACAAGGACTACACTCCGGAAAAGATACTCAAACTTGACCCTTTGGCCCACATATAATCTGCAGTTAGATACAAACGACAAGGCCTGTGGATATTTTCAACACCCAAGTTGTTCAGAGGGAAATTCAACTATCTCCCTACTTACAACCTGCCCATGAAACCGCCTGTGACCCCAAAACCTATGCTCACTCCCTCACCTGACCTCCCAACCAGTCATACTTGCAAGCTGTTTGGGATTGTGTACATCACCCTCACAGGGGTGATTGACACTATAATCCCAGCTGCTGGCCCATGGTCCTTGGTGGGAAATTCTGCCTCCTACCTTTTTAAGTTAGCTCCCCTCTTGTGGTGGGCATTGCCTGCAAAAAATCCGGCCTGGGTCACCCCTGGAAACAACGGGCCAGCTGCCCAAGACTGGATCCCTGACACTTGTCTCCATCATGAGGAAACTCACCCTCTCTGATGCCACCAAATGAGATATGTTCCTCCCTGCTGCTCTCTTTGTGTATCAAATCAGTAGACACCAAGTGACTGGCCAATCTCCCTTTGCCATACTGTATGGGCGTGAAGCCACAACTTCCTCAATCTTGGGACCCCCTTTGATCAAAGTTGATGTGTCTGCCAATCCTGAAGCTCATGTCAAAGACTTGACTAATTGTATCATTGGCATTAAGGCAATGGCATATTCAATTGCCTATAAAGTCAAGGCCTTAGAACTCTTGCCTTCCAATACTTCTATAGCCCCCCTCCCTGAGTATCAAGTAGGTGATCTAGTCCTCTACTATCAGAATAGTACTGGAGGCAGAGCCCATAAGCTTGACTCCCTCTGGGTTAGACCTTGTGAAGCCACCTTTAAGAAGGATTTCAAGTATACTGTGAAGCTGCTGTCATCTGGCCGTCCTTTTTCCTGAGTTCATTCCAAATTCCTCCGCAAATATCAACTCCCTGTGTCTAATCTTGAGGGGGGAGATGTTGTAAATTACGCCATTAATGCTATTTTTATATGGCCTTCAAATAGTGATATGTGCAAAGTTTTGGTTGGTTTTGCTTTTGACTTTGGGAATTCATTGCCTTCCGTAAATAGATCTGATGCAATGTCCACCCATTTTGGAATATTGTACCAGCCTTTGTCTGATACTGGTATGACCTCACTGCAACATGACCCCCTCTGCCACTCTGTCTACCTAATGAGTGATCATTGGCCCTTGTCTACTATTTAAGTAGAATCATTTCTCATAATAAAGACAAGTTTATCCACATTTGCGTTGGCTTTAATATTCTTCAAGCTTTTTTGTTTCCTTTTTGCCAAAAGGAATTCCTCATCTTGTATTCCAGGAAATTAAGGTATGTGCCTTTAATTTTGCCCTGAAGGCTAACCCAAGGCTAGCTTCAAACCTCAAATCTTTTTTTATAAATGTTTCCTGCTGTGTCCTCCTGGATGTTGTCTCCAGGAGCCAAACACAGCACACCTATGTACCAGAAGGTCCACTGCACTTAGAGATACTGGAGGAATACCACAACTCCCCCATGTCAGGACACCTGGGGTGTACAAAGACTCTAAAAGGGATCCAGAGAACCTACATGTGGCCCAGGAGAAGAGAAGTTGAAGGATACCTCAGTGGTTGCAAGACATGTGGATGTACCAAGACCAAGTGAGGAAAGCCAGAAGGATTACTACAACCCCTTCAGATTGCAGAAGGCCCTTGGAAGTCACTCCATGGACTACATTATAAGCTGCCTAATTCAAAGGGATTCAATGCCATATTGTAATTATTGAATGTTTTACCAAAAAAGCTCACTTCATCCCAACAACTACCAAAGTAACTTCCAAATAAACAGCCACCCTATTCAGGAACCAAGTATTCATGAACCACAGACTCCCATAAGAAGTGGTCTCAGACAAAGTCCCACAATTCACCTCCAAGTTTTGGGCCCAAATCCTAAAGGACTTGGGAATAAAAAGATTGTTGTCTACAGCATTTCATCCTCAGAGCAACAGGCAGACTGAGAGAGTAAATCAGGTCCTCAAACAGTACTTACAATGCTACATTAAATTGAAACAGAACAATTGGATAACACACCTATCAACGGCTCAGTTTGCGTACAACAACCAAGACCACATCTCCACCAGTATGTCCCCCTTCAAAGCTAACTACAGATTCAACCCCATATGGAATGCCCTCCCAAAGAGGAAGCAGACAAACCAGAAGGACAAGAATGGGTCAGTAACATCCACACATGCCAAGAAGAATGTGCCCAGAACCTGAGAAGAGCAGTACAAGTATACAAGAGCTTTGCCAACAAGAAACTAAGCCCTGGCCTACCAATCAAAGTAGGAGACCTTGTGTACCTCAGCACAAAGAACATCAAGACCACTTCCTCTTGCACTAGCTTGAGCCTCAAAAAACAGGTCCTTACAAGGTCTTACAACACATTGGTACTGTGGCCTACTAACTAGAACCTCCCCCAGATGGAAGATTTGTGATGTATTACACCGCTCTCTGTTATAAAAAAAGAAAGGACCTTCTCTCCTGCACCAGATAGTGAGAAAAGCTCCCCCAGCCATCAAAGTAGGAAGTTTCATGGAATACAAGGTCAAAGTCATCCTGGGACACAAACTCTGATACCAAAAACCTCACTTTCTGGTCAAATGAAAAGAGTACCCCAATGAAGAGAATACTTGGGAACCAGAATCCAACTTGGAGAATGCCGCTACCCTGCTGAAGGAATACAAATCTCGGAATAAAGAGCTGTGCTCTTCAAGCTTGACTATTATAGAGGATGATTTCAGGGCCCAGAATGCCCTGGACAACCAGCTGGTCTTCTTAGAGGCCAAACTAACCACATCCTGGAACCCTTTACCAAATGTCTCCCAGAGCAAGAAAACCTCACTTTTGATTAAAAAATAACCCAAGATTTGAGAGACACACAAGCCTTGAATCCCTGGCTTTGATTCTATTATCAAATTTGGGCCTCTCAACTATTGGGAAATGGTACATCAGGTGAAAAATTGTTTGATTGCACAATCAGGTGCTTGATTGCTTGCAGGATCTATAAATAACTGTGTCACCTTGGCATGCTGCAGTTAAAGAAAGGTTCATATTATACTGTTACAAAAGTAACAGCTTTGAAGCCCTGGGCGGGAATGGAACCTGCTCCTAGCCACCAGGCGGAGCTAGCGGGTGAGGGAGATTTGCCTGCACCTGGATTTTTGCTTTTTGAAGCAAATCCAGGTGCAGGAACCATTCTTGCCCTAGTGGCAGCTGAGGGGGCTTGATTTGGGCCCCAAAAGCTATGCCCAAGCCTTGGTGGGTTTGGCTGGGCCTGGGCAGGCTATTCTTAGCTGCCCAGTAAACCCAGACCAAGCCCACCCTCCATTAAGTAATTTGGGGTCCCCAATTGGGGACCCCTTTTTTTAATCAAGTTCTTTGGACTCAAGAGAGCCTGTCAAGCCAGTCCAAAAATGGTGATCTAATTGGAAAAAACCCCAAAACCCCAGAAGCCAAACCTGCCAAAATCAATGACCAGCCAAGCCAAGATGGACCATCAAAAAGCCAAACAACTGTTCATGAAAACCCCAAAAATAACCATGAAGCAGCCAACCAAACAGCAGAACCTGAAATGCCAAGCCTTGCCACACAGATAGCATCAGAAGAATACACAGAGGCACCTGCATGTGAGTAAGTATATAAATTAGAAGCACTTGAAAAAGTTCTGTATTGTCATCCTTACTTGTAAAGTTACGCCTCCCCCTTAGGCCTCCACTTCAATTCCTGCCAAATGCTTGGGAATTTCTACCAAATTATGGTTGAATATTTATCTGAAAAGTTACTGAAAAAGCCCAAGAAAGGCCATCAATTTAATATTTTAGAATTATTCTGAAGATGCCCCCGCCTAACCCACCCAAGAGACACCTCTGGTTAAATGTCATGTGCAAGAGCGGCCAGGAGCAGTGATAATTGCATCCAAAGCATATTCCTGATGTTAGTTGGTTCAGTTTTCCTTTCAACTATGTCCATTCAAAATTTGTCAAGATCTTCCTGCCTCAAGAAATGAATTTGTATCTGCTCTTATCATTGGTCAATTGGTTTGTGATATTCAATATACCACCCTAATCCTATCACATCACTTTAATGAATGCAAGTGTTGTAAAAGACCTTGCTTCATCATTCTCTACTCTAATAAAGTTCAAAATTTGTTAGTTTAATTTGGCCTTCTGGTTTTGCCTGTTGCTTTTGGTGTTCAGTTGATTCCTTCTCCCCTTTGGCCTCCCAGGAATTGTTGGCAGCAATCTTTTGGTTGTTGCTGAAACCGCGATTTTATTGTGGTTGAGAGCTTGGTTTTATTTCCTCTTAACCTGCTCCCCAATTCTCACATTACCAAATAAAGTTTTTATGAACCTTTGGTTCACCAATTTGTTTCCATACCTATTTTTGATACTCTTCCATCTGCATACACCCAAGCGTCAGCACCCCTCTACTGGGATAGATAGTCAGACTTCAGTTGATAAACCCAAAGCCTTTGACTACTACCACCCACCCAACGCTCCATTTGGCCCTGTGCATTTCACTGAGTATCCTGTCAATCCTGACCACAAACCCGGGACATTGAAAGACTTGCAGTGGTACACCCGCCCAAATGCTCCCAAGGAACCCTACCAAATTGTCTGAGACAGCAAAGCAATCAACATCTACCCTTTGATCTTCAACAGGAAGTACAACAATTCTGCTGCCTACTTGGTCCCCATGGAACCGCCCCCAACACCCAAACCAACCATCTCAACCCCCCACTTCTGATGCCTCTGGCCAGAGTAGTCAATTCCTGGGAGTGCTTTACCTTGCGCTCATGGGATTGATTAACTCTGCCTTGCCAGCAGCTGGACCTTGGGTTGTGGCTGGGAAGGCCCTTTTCTACCTGGTAAAGTTAGGTCCCATCATCTGGTGGGCCATGCCAGTACCCGCTTTGACTCCTCCATCACCTGCTGGAGCCCCACAGTACTCCTGGTATCCTGACATTATGACAATCCACCCCAAACTTGGTAACCTGGGCCCCAAGATGTTATTAGCACTTGGGGCTACTTGTATGTTTGTTTTTATGATTATCAATTATTACTGTTATTTGTGGCTATCATACTGAATATCCTCCATTTGGAAGAGAACAACACAGACCTTGGATGATTCTAAGGATGCTCCAGAGAGCAAAGACCCAACCGCAGCAACCTCCTCCCAAGTACAGAACGTCATCGTGAACCAAACCACCTCTAATGTTATCATGCCCCAGATGAGCAAGCTCATCCTAGAAGAAGCTATAAGAGCCATGCCGGTACTACAACTGCACTTCCTAGCCAATGCTGCCGCCTATCCCAACAACACAGTCAAGGTCTTGGGAGTAGCATCCATGCTAACAGGGGACGCCCTAGACTGGTTCGGCAAAGCCACTGCCAACAACATAGAGTTTTGCTTAGACTATGCTCAATTTGAGGCTGAACTAATGGCCACAGGAGAGGACCAGAATACCTGTCACTTTGCCTTCATGACCCTGTTAGAATTCAAGCAAAACAGCCTCTCACTTCAGATCTATGTAGAAGAGTTCATCAAACTACAGACCCGTGCTATGCTGGACAATGAATTGGCTGCCATCCTATTCAGAAAAGGCGTGAACCCAGGGTTAAAGGACCTCCTCAAGCACCACCACCCCACAATTTGATTAGAGGAACTGATTTTGCTCTGCCAAGGACTAAGCTTAAACCAAGAAACCCATGGCGCTGCCCCCATGGTCCCTGAATGGCCAGAAGCCCCACTGCGGCCAGACCAGCCATGACACCCGAGGAGTTGTAACAACATTAAAGAGACGGGTTGTGTTTCCACTGCCATGAAGCAGGACACCAGACCAGGGCCTGTCCCAGAAGAAACCAAACTTCAGGCTCCCTTGCCCAATTAAACACTACCCCTCAGTCTTATAAGTATATCATAGTGACCCTAGAAGTGGGAGATAAAGTATTTCACAAAAAGGCTTTCTTAGACACAGGGGCTGACAAAAGTTTCATTGACCCTGCATTAGCGTCCAAGCTGGAACTCACACCCTAAGATACTCAATTCCAAGTCACTATGGGAAATGGCTCAACTGATATTGGCCAAGAATGTAACCGACACCTTGAGCTGAAGATTGGACAAAACACCTACCCCTTGTCCGTTATCTTGTTGAAAGGATTACCACACCCATTGATACTTGGAGACTCCTGGGCTGACAAGCATGGTACAATACTGAACTATTGTGACCAAACCGTAACCCTGGGAAAGGGACCTAACCCCAACACTGTACCTATTCAGCTGAGCTCACACATAATACCCCCCACCAAACTCATGACCTTGCAATTGGACCCTTTCTCAGGGAAGCTGCCCTCAGCCCTCGAGAAATGGGCCAGTGTCTTCAGCAAAGAGGCGGCAACTCAACTACCTGAACACTCTATCTACAACCACGTCATTGAATTACTCCCTGATACACAACCCAGCCATGGCCCTATCTATAGTTGAAACCACAAAGAACAGATGACCTTGAAAGCGTACATTGAAGACATGACCAAGAAGGGATTTATCCAAGTCTCAAAGGCCCCATGCTCTTCCCCCCTACTATTTGTGGGGAAGGAAGATGGGGGAATGAGACCTTGTGTAAACTACCAGAAGCTGAACAAAATAACAGTAAAAAACCAATACCCCATACCTAATGCTGATGAACTATGTGATATCTTGACTGGAGCACAAGTATACTCTAAGATTGACCTCCAAGACGCTTTTAACCAAATCTGAATCAAAGACGGCAATGAATATAAAACAGCCTTCAAAACTTGATATGGACTCTATGAATACCTAGTCATGCCTTTTGGGCTATTCAACGCCCCTAGCACTTTCCAGAGGATGATTAACTCGGTCCTTGGAGAATACCTGGACCAATTCTGCGTGGCATATCTTGACAACACTCTGATATATAGCAAAACACACGAAGACCACCTCTGCCACCTGGACCTCATCTTGGAGAAAGTAGCAGCAGCCAACCTTCATGTCAAACTCAAGAAGTGTGAGTTCTTCCAACCTGAGGTAGAATTCTTGGGCTATGTAGTACAAACTAGTGGATTTGCCATGGCCCAAGATAAAGTGGATGAGGTCACAGCTTGGCCCACCCCCACCTGTTGGAAAGATGTTAGGAGTTTCCTGGGGCTAGCAAACTACTGTAGAGATTTCATCAAATTTTTTTATCAGATTACTCTGCCCCTGACCCACCTTTGCTCAGACAAAGTCCAGTTTGAGTGGACCCCCAACTGTGTTGTTGCCTTTGAAGCCCTGAAGTTGGCCTTCACCTCTGCACCTGTGTTGGCCATGCCTGACCACACAAAGCCGTTCATTCTGGATACCAACACTTACAACTTTGCCCTGGGAGGGGTGCTTCTTCAGGAAGGAGGGGGTGATATGCTACATCCTGTAGCATATTCCTCCAAAAAGATGATCCCTGCTGAAGGAAATTATCCTATATATGATAAAGAAATGCTAGCTATAATGAAGACCCTGAAGCACTGGCGCAGATACCTATGCAGCGCTGAGCACCCAGTAAAGGTCCTAACAGATCACAAAAACCTGGTTTACTTCTTCAAACCACGCCAGCTTAACCAACAACAAGCAAGATGGGCCCTAGAACTGGCAGACTATGTACTAGAAATTGACTATAAACCTGGCAAAGTAAACATTGTCCCAGATGCCCTAAGTAGAAGAGCCAACCTGATCCCGTCCTCCACCAAGTTTAGAGATCACAACACCCATACCCTGTTGGATACAACCAGTGGAAGAATACAGCTAAATTACCTGAAAATTGTTGCTAATAAATTGGATGTATTAGAAGCCCAGGCAAAGGACCCTGTTGCCAAAACTATGGTCTCAGAACTCTCAACACAACTAGACATCCCCCTGTACAAAAGAGGTTACTAACTAAAAGGAACCACCCTACTGTTCCAAGGAAGAATCTATGTACTAGAAAGATTAGCTTGGATTTCTGTACTAAAGGACTATCACAACTTGGAACTAGCTGGCCACCTGGGCTGCCACAAAACCCTTCAAAGCATCAAAAGGAATTAATTGTGGCCCAAGATAGACGCAGATTTTATCAACTACATCAAGGGCTGTGAAACATGTGGGCGTACCAAAACAAGACTCTCTAAGCAGAAGGCCTCCTCTGCCCCCTAGACATCCCTTCAGGCCCCTGGAAATTGGTATCCATGGATTATATAGTTGAACTCCCACCCTCCAAAGACTATAATGCAATTCTGGTGATGGTTGACTGCTTCACCAAATTGGCCTACTTTGTCCCCACCACTACTCATTGCACTGCTGCTTGAAACCGTCTGACACTTTCATGACCAAGTACTCACCTAACACAAAACCCCAGAGGAAATAGTGACAGACCGAGGACCACAGTTCACATCTCATTATTGGGCGCAAGTGATGAAAGACCTAGGAATCAAAAGATGTGTGTCCACTTCCTATCACCCCAAGACCAACAGCCAAACCAAAAGGGTAAACCAGATTCTGGAACAGTACCTCTGATGCTACGCAAACACTAATCAAGACAACTGGGCAGACCTATTATCCACAGCCCAATATGCTTACAATAGCAAAGATCACGCATCCACCAGGATGTCCCCCTTCAAAGCTAATTACAGATTTGACCCCACTTGGGACCCCAAAATTGGAAATCAGGAGTTTAACAAAGTGGGTATGTTGCAAATCCTGAATGGATTAGACAAAAAGTTGTTCATCTAGGGATTAAGCAATGGAACAATTGCGCAGTTGCGCTATTGCATCCTGATTCTACTAGTGATAAAGACGTTTAAAACGCCCCTAAAACAGGTTTTCAATTTGCCTTTCAAACGCGCACAAGGCACAGGCTTCACTTCTGGGATTATAAATAGAACAACAAAGTTATTTATATCTACCTCCTTAAGGAAAGCTGCAAGAAAGCAGTCATTCTCTTGCGCAAGACTTTTAGCTGTGTCAACCCACTTTCCTCCATTTGGGAAGTTCTTTTGTCTGTGCCTTCCTGCCTCTGGTGGCAATTCCCCTGCCTCACACTATATAAGTGCAATACTATCTAAATAAATACCAGTTTTTTCTATACACCTTATTATTCTTCTGTCCTTCATAGGCTGTTGCTATACCATCAACAGGTATAGTATTAAGAATTAGTTCACTGACTAACTGTTTGTAGAAACTAGCAACCCTTTGCTGCAAATTTTACAGCAGGGTAGAACCTGGATGGAACACATCCACAAAACCCAGATGGCCTGCTCCCAAAACCTAACCCGCACAGTACAGACTTACAAAGCCTTTGCTGATAGAAAGTGCATCCCTGGAAAGCCACTAGAGATTGGGGACAAGGTCTACCTAGACTCAAGGAACATACCCCTAAATGTCCCATGCCGGAAGCTAGCTCACCAAAGAAGCAGCCCCTACCAGATCACGGCCAAGTAGGCAAAGTAGCTTACCGTCTGAAGTTACCTGACACCTGGAAAATACATGATGTATTCCATCAATCCTTGCTGTTCAAAAAAGACAAAACATCTCTATCCCACCAGAAACTGAAGACTGCCCCTCCGCCCATCCTGGTAGGGAGATCCCTTGAACATGAAGTAGAGTATATACACGGCAACCACACCCACTACTGTAAGCCACAGTACTTGTCAAATGGCTAGGATACCTGCCCAAGGAAAGCACCTGGGAACCCGCTGACAACCTTGCCAATGCAGCTGATGCTGTCCACCAATATTGGGAGAAGAAGAAAGCCAAGTCTGGTTTAGAAGGGGATAGTGTTAAGAAAGTAACAGCTTCAAAGCCCCAGGCGGGAATTGAACCCGCTCCTAGCCACCAGACGGGGGAGATTTGCCCGCATCTGGATTTTTGCTTTTCAAAGCAAATCCAGGTGCAGGAACCATTCCTGCCCTGGTGGCAGCTGAGGGGCCTGCTTTGGGCCCCAAAAGCTATGCCCAAGCCTTGGTGGGTTTGGCTGGGCCTGGGCAGGCTATTTTTAGCTGCCCAGTAAACCCAGACCAAGCCCACCCTCCATTAAGTAATTTGGGGTCCCTAATTGGGGACCCCTTTTTTAATCAAGTTCTTTGGGATCAAGAGAGCCTGTCAAGCCAGTCCAAAAATGGTGATCTAATTGTAAAAGCCCCCAAAACCCCAGAAGCCAAACCTGCCAAAATCAATGACCAGTCAAGCCAAGATGGACCATCAAAAAGCCAAACAACTGTTCTCAAAACCCCAAAAATAACCTTGAAGCAGCCAACCAAACAGCAGAACCTGAGATGCCAAGCCTTGCCACACAGATAGCATCAGAAGAATACCCAGAGACACCTGCATGTGAGTAAGTATATAAATCAGAAGCACTTGAAAAAGTTCTGTATTGTCATCCTTACCAAATAAAGTTGTTATGAACCTTTATTCACCAATTTGTTTCCATACCTATTTTTGATACTCTTCCATCTGCATACACCCAAGCGTCAGTACCCCTCTATTGGGATAGATAGTCAGACTCCAGTTGATAAACCCAAAGCCTTTGACTACTACCACCCACCCAACGCTCCATTTGGCCCTGTGCATTTCACTGAGTATCCTGCCAATCCTGACCACAAACCCTGGACATTAGAGACTTGCAGTGGTACACCCGCCCAAACGCTCCCAAGGAACCCTAAAAAAATTTCTGAGACAGCAAAGCAATCACCATCTACCCTTTGATCTTCAATGGGAAGTACAACAATCCTGCCGCCTACTTGGTCCCCATGGAACCGCCCCTGACACCCAAACCAACCATCTCAACCCCCCACTTCTGATGCCTCTGGCCAGAGTAGTTAATTCCTGGGAGTGCTTTACCTTGCGCTCACAGGATTGATTGACTCTGCCTTACCAGCAGCTGGACCTTGGGCTGTGGCTGGGAAGGCTCTTTCCTACCTGGTAAAGTTAGGTCTCATCATCTGGTGGGCCATACCAGTACCCGCTTTGACTCCTCCATCACCTGCTGGAGCCCCACAGTACTTCTGGTATCCTGATATATACTAACCAATGAGCACTCACCTCCTGGCCCAAGTACACAAATTCTAGTGAATATTGTAAGTTCAACTGAAATTGATGCCATCAGTTCTCTGGTGGCACAAAAGGCCACAAAATTACCAGTAAGTATAAGTAGTGAGGAGAAGAAGCCCTTCTCACTGTTGACATCTTAATAAAACAATTTTATGCTCAAAAATCATTATCTTATTGCAGTAATTGTATATTTTTGCTCAAATTTAATTATTCTCTTTGCATTTATTTAGGAATCCACAACACAATATAAACTTGCCTATCCATATCCTCCTGGTTATACTCCTGCTACCTCAGTCAATCCACCACACACTCTTGACTTGGAGTATTTCCATCCCCATAATCTGGATCTCTTGCCTGCTATGAAGGAGATTCCTACTGCTCCCCCTACCCAATGCGCCTCCTGCCCAGGACTTCAGTATGTTGGGGTTTGTCTACATCACAGTATTGGGGCTGGCTGACCAAGTTGTTCCCCATACTGGGAGTTGGCGCCCCCTAGCTACTGCAGTTAACTACCTGGTTCAAATTGCGCCTATTGTGTACATGTCCTTCCAGGCCTGGCCTGCCTCCCCTGTGGGAGTCTAGTTGGATTCTGGTATGGGCTGTGACAGCGTGCTACGGGTGGAAACAGACAAGGGTGTCTTCCTCCCTGTGGCATACAAATCCAGGAAGCTCACCAACTCAGAACAATGTTACCCCATACATGATAAAGAGTTAGCGGCAATTGTGCACTGTATCAATAAGTGGTGTTGTTATCTGGAAGGGGCCACCTTTCCTCCCCGCGTCCTGACAGACCACAAGTTGCTCCAGTACTTAAATAAACAGTGCCACTTGACACAACACCAGGCAGGCTGGGTCAAACGCCTGTCTCCCTATCAGTTGTGCATCAAGTACAAGCCTAGAAAGAAACTTGTCACAGCTGATGCCCTCTCCAGACTATACATAGTGTCCATCTTGGGAGACAATGGTTTAGACCCAGACTAATCAATGCTCTACCTGCATCCTGAAGCAACCCACTACAAAGGTCTTAACTCCAAAAATATCTCTAAATTAAAAGACAACAGAAGCCAGTTCACCACTGATGCTGGCAACATTTGTTGCCAGGAAGAGACTGGGGAGAAGACGCCATACATTCCCACCACCCAGCGGGGAGATACCATACTGCATTATCACTGCACCTCAGTTCACATCAGAGGATGTAACCTCTTTGAAATAATGAAGCATATGATGTGGTGGCTGTGTATGTGCCAAGACATATTGGATCTCCTCAAAACATGTGTGGTGTGCAAAAAGAACACGTCTAAACCTGCACCCCCCAAGTCTGTCCTGCCCATTTATAGCTATGGAACCCTTTGAGCAGTGGGCCCTTGTCATTATTGGGCCTCTCTCCAAAGACAGACTAGGCAAGAAGTACATCATTATGGCCATCAAATACTTCATCTGTTGGCCAGTAGTGTGGGCAACCACTAACCATACCACCACTATCATCACCTGCTTCATTGGCAAGGAAATTGTGGCATGCTTTGGGCAACCCAAACACCTTATCACAGATGGTGGACCTGAGCTTTTAGGGCATGTCATGAAGGAGTACTGCGCCAATAATGCCCTCCAAAGAGTAGTTACAACTCCCTACCATCCTCAAGTTAATGGATGCATAGAGCGCCTAAATGGTTCACTGGTTCAACTGATTGCCAAGCTCTCACAGGAGCACCCCAATACCGCGTGGACTGAACACTTGCCCACCACTCTACTTATCTTACAAGCAATAATCAACAGGGGCACCAGGTTCAGCCCCAGCGCCTTGGCCTTTGGAACACCTGTCAGCTTGACGGGGGTAGAATAAGAGAAATTATGGTCCACAGTTCCCGGGAAACCCCCCTTGTTGACTACTCCTCCCTGAGCCAGTGATGTGCCAAAGCCCGAGACATTAAACACAAGCAAATTAAGGGGGGACAAAACACCTTGAGGCCAGATACACCATAGGTGATCCCATCTATGTCCTCAACCCCAATTTGACCAAATTAGAACCCAACCACATGGGGCCCTTCAAGATAGCTGCGGTCTATGGCAACCACACCTACCAACTTGAAGATGCCCAAGGAAACACCAAGAAGCTTCACCACAATTGCTTGCACCCCTGCTGTGCCATCCCCACACAAAAGTTGTTTGTGCGGAACTTCCCAGATCTCCCACAAACTTTGATCCTGGTGTCTGACAACAAGCAGGGGGCAACAGGAGGTGTTGCTTCTGAGTTCCCATCCTTGCCTGCCAATGTATCTAACAACATGAACCAATATGATGGCAATATCAAACTGCAGGCACTTTCTCCTAATTAGGAGTGCTGCCAATTTGACCTGCTGATTCCCACACGAGTTATTCCTCAGATTCAAACCTTACATGAAACATGCCACTATGCCACCCCCTGTGGCCTTGTGGCTTTCCCCATATAGTGCATTAATCACAATATTCTACAATAAATGATACCTTATTCTATTCATTCTTGTCCTTTCTATTGGACTGTTGTCTTCCCCAATCAAATAATGGACTCTAATTAGTTCAGTTATAACACTAAATAATTTTTTTGACCTGTGGGAATGCTCCTGACCATGGTGCACACCAGCTGTGTTGTTGCTCTGTTGTTTTGTTTGTTCCATTTTAAAATATAATAAAATACTAAATAAAGCTCAATTAAGTTACAATCTGTGTCAGGGCCCAGAATGGGCCAGAAAAAACCCTATGTTGCGTAGGTTTAATTTCTGCAATCAAGTAATCACGCAACCAAACAACACGCCATCAATCACGCCATCAATCACGCTGATTAACCAAAAGGAAGCTTTAATACCAAGTGAGAAATCAAACCCTGGTCAAGGCCAAGCCTGGGGGCAATTAGAAACTGTCCCAAAGCCAAGCAAAAAAGATTTTAATTGGCACACACCCTCTGAAACCCAGAAATGGTGACTTGGGTTGCCAAATAGCCCAAAATTCCCCTGCCAGCTTCCCCAGGGCAAAAATAATGAAAGGATCCATCTAACTGAAAAATCAGGAGCAACCAATGAAACCCAACTTGAGAATAACTCATTGATATCCAATAAAGAGTTGCCGGTAAGTCCAATTGAAGTTTCTTAGCAGTATATAGCTGGGAACTCTGGCAACCCTTCCCTTGTTGAAATCTTCACTTAATAAACTTTTGTTGGTTAATGCACACTGAGCATTTATACTTTGCAGGGGTTTATTGCATTATCAAGAATTTTATACTGCTGGTGCTTTCAAACAGAGAGTACTTCCAGTACCAATTCCAGCGCTGGGAAATGGAGCAACTTCTTGCTGCCCCCAACCAACCACCACCAGCCTTCACCCCATCTCCTAGAGTGCTGGACCAAGAAATAATTCCTGCTCCTGCACCACACCTCTCCTTTCCTGGTGTTCTTCTGCCCCACCAACTTGCCCAGCCAAGCCCGACCATGAGCGCTGCTACAGGAGAACTTCCTCTTGTTCCTTCTGTTTCATCATATGATTATAGCAAGCTTGGGTTTGCCTACTTGACCATGCTAGGGCTCACTGAGAAAGTGATTCCCCACATGAGAGTGTGGCGTACTTGGGCCACAGCTGCCAATTATGTGATGTGGATGGCCCCTGTCATCTACTGGGCCTTCCCCTCAACTGAAGGTTCCCCTGGGAGCAACCCAGGCCATGACAATCTGGTTTTAAATTTTACTTTCTATATGAATAAGGTTATTTAATTAGAAATATATCATCCAACCAACGGTTTATAGACTATATTTCTTAATTAGTTGCTTTTGGTTTTACAAAGCCTATTTTAGAATCACTAAATTAATTTCCACCCATTTTACCCAGATTTTAAGCCATATTTAAACACACATCACAATGTTTTTATAATTTATGTTTTAGATCCTGCGTCTTATTTTAGATAACTAGGTATCATTCTTGTTTACAGTTTATTTCACAAAACAACTGAGTGGTTTTGTTTACATATTGAGTTGTTATGGTGTTTTGTTTTTGGGTTGAGTTTTGACTCACCACACCTGAGTGTATTTTGTCACAAATTTACATTGTGAACATATGTACATTTAAGGTCAATTCAAACCATTATGTTTGTGAATTCACATATTTTGGTTTTTATTTTGAATATTTTTGTTTGTAATAAGTACTTTGTTGTTGTGTTGTTGCATTTTGTTCATTAACATCAAAAATACCTGTTAGCAGAGTGTATATGTTGCAACTAAACTTATCCCACTGTCCACCAACATATCTCACAATACACAGGGGCCACTCAAAGAGCTGCCCCATGACGTTAATAATGGTATGGACTAATCTGAGCACAATGTCAAATTATGGGCACTATCTCCTAATTAAGAGTGTTACCAATTTGACACACTGATCCCTCCCTCAAGTTATTCCTAGCTTTCAGGAAGCCAGGCATAGGTAGAGGCATTGGTTGGCTTGGGATGGAGTACGGCTGGGCCAGAGGGTAATGCCCACCATAGGATGGGTGCTAACTTGATAATATAGAATACAGATTGCCCAAGCAAAGACCAGGGCCCTGAATTGGGCACCATAGTGTCTACCATTCCTGTCAAAGTAATTTAGAGTACTCCAAACAGTTGGGTGGACATAGTCTCAGCTGCGGTGGGGGTCTCCATTTGGTGGTCAGGTCGCGGGATTAAGGGTGGAGTCATGGGAACAAAGTAGGCAGGCAGATAATTGTACTTGTCTTTGAACAATAAGGGCGGCACCTCAATCCTCTTTCCTTTATGTCCTATGTATTCAGCTGCTCTAGTCCTTGCCAAGGGATTGGCAATGAGGATGGTCTCCAAGCCGTACTCTGCGTAGGCAGGGTTGGGCGGGTATTCAGTAAAATGCACAGGTCTAAAGGGGGCTCCTGGAGGACAGTATAGTGCCTGGGGAGGGTCGGCAGGTTGGTCTCCAGAGGGGGTGGTTGCCTGATGGTCTACTTGGCCGGAGTTAATATGAAAGATCACTAAGACTAGATAAGATAAGATTTGTTCAAACTAAAGGTTCATAAAACTTTATTATCAAAAATGACAATATGGTCATCACTATACCACCAGGCTTTTATACCATGGGTTTTTGCTTCTTCAATTTTGCAGGGTTCAGGTTTGCAGACAAGGCACTGGTGGGGCATGGATCTTGGCTTAGAATCTTGAGGGCGGCAGATCCAGGTTGTGCCTGCTCTGATGAATAGAAGTGACAAGGCTTTGTTCTGTTGCTACTGTTCACTGCGTCACCTGAGTAGTTCAATTGTACTATCCATTCTGGATGGAAGACTGGCAGCTGCTGGTGGTCATTAGCAGAGTTAACAGTGGGTTTTGTTTTAACCTCCTTAAGGCAAGCTACAACCTCTGCATAGGTCCGGATCTTTGGTGGTGCAAGGTTGGCAGCAATCTGGTGACCATTTGGGGAATTGTCCTTGGGAGACTGGCGGGTCTCAGAGTAACTCGTCAACTTGGGTTTGCAATTTAACAAATTGGCAGGTTCCTGTCCACTTTGTGTGACTTGAGTAGTCTTTGGAATGTCAGGGTTTGATTCCAGGGTCTCCAATGTTGATTTCAAACCTCCAGTATTGACGCTTGGTAGGTTGGCAGGTTTCTGTTTCCCCTGTTTGGGGTCATCTATCTCTGGTGGTCCAGGGTTAGACCCAACTGACAGTTGGGCGGTTTCCTGTCCACTCTGGTCAACATAAGGCTTTCCCTGAGACCCGGGTTTCAATTTACAGGGTTTCAATACAAGTATTGAAATGTCATTCATGACACTAGCCAAAACATTACACTAAACACACCACTATGTTGCCCCCTGGCAACTTGTGACTCCCAAATATAGTATATCAATCATACTATTCTTAAAATAAACACATATTATTACTATTATTGTTATTTCTATCTGGACTGTTGTCTTCCCCATTCTAAATACTGAACTATTATTGGTTCAGTTGCAACATATAGTTTTACACCAATAGTTGGAATTTACTTAAATCTGAGTCCATTTCATTTAAATATGAAGTATTTTTTCTTGGTGCCATAACTTTTAAAACTACTATACAAGTTCATCAATAAGTTGTGAATAGCATATATGTAGGGTAGGGACGGGAACAGCAATTGTGCAAACACAGTGTCATAAAACCATTCTTTTAGATGTTTTGGATTGGGTCACAAAACAATTTGGGTGGATTTTTCAGGATACCAAGAGTACTGTGGAGCTCCAGCCGGTGAGGGAGGAGTTGAAGCAGGTACTGACATGGCCCACCAGATGATGGGACCTAACTTTACCAGGTAGGAAAGGGCCTTCCCAGCCACAGCCCAAGGTCCAGCCGCTGCCAAGGCAGAGTTAATCAATCCCATGAGCACCAGGTAAAGCACTCCCAGGAATTGACTACTCTGGCCAGTGGCATCAGAAGTGGGGGGTTGAAATGGTTGGTTTGGGTGTTGGGGGCGGTTCCATGGGGACCAAGTAGGCAGCAGAATTGTTGTACCTCCTGTTGAAGATCAAAGGGTAGATGGTGATTGCTTTGCTGTCACAGACAATTTGGTAGGGTTCCTTGGGAGCGTTTGGGCAGGTATACCACTGCAAGTCTTCCAGTGTCCAGGGTTCATGGTCAGGATTGACAGGATACTCAGTGAAATGCACAGGGCCAAATGAAGTGTTGGGTGGACGGTAGTAGTCAAAGGCTTTGGTTTTATCAACTGGAGTCTGACTATCTATCCCAGTATATGGGTACTGACGCTTGGGTGTATGCAGATAGAAGAGTATCAAAAATAGGTATGGAAACAGATTGGTGAACCAAATGTTCATAACAACTTTATTTGGTAAGGATGACAATACATAACTTTTTCAAGTGCTTCTGATCTATATAATTACTCACATGCAGGTGCCTCTGTGTATTCTTCTGATGCTATCTGTGTGGCAAGGCTTGGCATCTCAGGTTCTGCTGTTTGGTTGGCTGCTTCAAGGTTATTTTTGGGGTTTTGAGAACAGTTGTTTGGCTTTTTGATGGTCCATCTTGGCTTGACTGGCCATTGATTCTGGCAGGTTTGGCTTCTGGGGTTTTGGGGTTTTTCCCAATTTGATCACCATTTTTGGACAGGCTTGACAGGCTTTCTTGAGCCCAAAGAACTTGATTGAAAAAGGGGTCTCCAATTGGGGACCCCAAATTACTTAATGGAGGTTGGCTTGATCTGGGTTTACTGGGCAGCTAAAAATAGCCTGCCCAGGCCCAGCCAAACCCACCAAGGCTTGGGCATAGCTTTTGGGGCCCAAAGTGGGCCCCTCAGCTACCACCAAGGCGGGAATGGTTCCCGCCCGCTAGCCCCGCCTGGTGGCTAGGAGCGGGTTTGATTCCCGCCCGGGGCTTCAAAACTGTTACTTTCATAACAGGGTTTGTGTCACAATTTTCAGAGTAGGTCATAATTTGTGCCTCACTCTATTGTGTAGATCACAAAATATAAAAGGAAGGGGGTTTTAAAATATGAAACAGATGATTTCATTTTGTGAAGAGGCACATGATTTAAAATTATAATGGTTCTCAAGGGTGAAACAGATGATGTCATTTTGTGCAAGGCACAGGATGTAAAATTAGAGCAAGTTCAATTATGAGACTTTATTTTTTAATTGAATTTATTAAAGCTTTACCTGTCATTACCTCACAATGATAGATTTAATTGTACCACAGTTTGTTTTAGATAATTATATCAAAACACCAATCAAAATATTTATAAATATCTACTTCAATTGAAAGGAATAGCTTGCATATTTATGATTGGACACAACACAAAACCACATGAGATTGTGCTTGGCCACATCGCAATTCATGCAGATTTGTTTTGTGACTTTAGGAGCAGGGCACAAAATGTGGCAGTTGAAATTGTGTACTGCTCCCTAAAAACACAAACCAAATCTGCATGAATTGTGATGTGGCATGAAGGTCACAAAATCAATTGTGCTCAACTGGCAAAGTCACAAAACCAATTGTGTAGATTTCGGTGCCTGTCCCAACCCTACATATATGGGATGTAATGCTCAGATATCTCTACTAGCTGCTAGAACTGTGACACAAGATTATTTTAAAACTTGAATATAGATTTATTGGGATTTTTTTTAAATATTTTATTCTGCAAATGTGATAATTAAACAGATATATTCATCTGGTTGATTGGGATGATTGGAATTAATTGAATTTAAGTTGAAGATCAAACCAACTTACACTTGTTTGATCTACTACACAAGAATGTGATGCAATGAAAATTTATAACTTCGATGGTAAGACCTCATTTGTATGATTGGCTTGAAAGTAGGGCTACTTCGGCCAAGCCTCAGGCAGTCGCAGTCAGTTTCTGTCTCTGAGTCTCTTAATACAAATATTTGTTTCAAAATGTTTAATATAAAGAAATCCCGTCTTTTATATAGCGGCTTCTAGCCGGAAGCTAGTCGGGGCTGAGCCGAAGCATCCCTACTTGAAAGCCATAAAATTGAAGCGCTAAGCCTGACGAATTCTCACCTGATATGATTATCTTTACTCCACTCCCGTCTATGCCATACTTTCTTAGGAGTTCTTTGACTTAATGGTGTTGTTTCGTTTATCATAATTTTGTTACAAAGTTATTTTATCACCTTGGCTTGTATTTCAAACTTCTAAAGGATATATAATATGGCTGACGAGGGCTCTTTAAACCGAACTTTTTCACCTACTCCCGAATCCTATTACAAAAAAAAAGAGTTCTAAAGAGAAGAAGTCAAAAAAGAAAAAGCATAAGAAATCTAAAAGAAGCGATGAATTTCCTGAGCCTTATTATTCTTATGATGAACACTTTTATTCAAAAATTGAAAAAGAGGAAGAATGGAGGAGTCGGTTGCTTGATCATCTTGGTGATGAAGAGATGGACTTCTGGCATTGTCGGTACAATGAGCCTATAACAAATAGTGACCCCCAAAATTCAGGACGGTTTTGTAAAGACTACGGTGCTAGTGATGAACAATACTGTAAGTACATTAATAGAGGCATGTATAAAAAGGCTCGGGAAAGAGAAGGCCGACAATCAACCAACTATAAATCTTCTAGGCCCCGAGAAAAGAAATATAAGGAAAATTTTAGTGAAAAGCCTTATGTAAGGCAAGTCCGCCCCGAAAAAAGACAGTCAGGTGAAACTATCTCCAAAGAGCATCGTTTAAAGGCAGAACGTCAGCTAAAGGAATATCACCAGCGATGGGATTCACTCATGAATGCCACTAGAAACCATCCATCCTTTTTTGATATCACAAGTATCCCATGGCCTTTCCCTGTAAAACAACTGCGTGCAGCAATACCTATGATAGAAGATCCAACACAAGGTTTCCTCCCTGAGGATATGGTCTCAAAAGATACCTTGTTGCAGTTTCTTGGCCTTGATTTTAACGGTCCCTTTACTCAGTCTCAAATATCGGAAAGGAAAAAGAATTTAAAGCTAGAGCTCCTCAAGTGGCATCCCGATCGATTTCACCAATACCATCTTCTCCCTGTACAGGAAGCTGGCTCTGCTTCCCACACTGACCGCAAGGTCGATGCCACTCTAAGCTTAGTTAATCATATATCTCAGCTTCTGCAAGAGTGCTGGAGCCACCTTTAATAGTAAAGAATATTAACTACCCCTGGCGTTTAATGAACTCATTCTAGGGTTCGCATGATAATAACTCGGCCGATCCGTCTAGTTTGTTGTCAAATGCCAGTCTCGAGGGAGTGAGGCATTTTTAATTACTCTGGTTCTTGTTTTTAATCTAAATGGTTCTTTAGTGTGCGTAATAAACATATTTTGATAATTGGCTAGGGATAGGTGATTGATGGTTTGATGCATCTAATATTTGCTAAAAAACAGCGACACATTTTAAGCTGGAGAAATGTAGAAGCCTCCCCTATTTGTTATAATTTTTATCTTACTACTTTGATATTTAAAGTTATATCTAGGTTAACTGTAGATAGCTGCTTTATAAAGATTTAATTTTTCTGACCAAATTTTCTATACTAGTTTAGATTGTTACTCTATTTGTGATTCAAACTTGATTTTCAACAACCTTTTTTGCGGATTGGTTCCTGTTACCTAGGATGCATTACATTATATTTGTTAAAAAACATCATTAAATGACTTGAGTTTTTTTGCTTAGTGGCATTAAATAAGTCTTCATATTCCCATGCTGACCACTACTTTTATTTAATAGCTAAAGCATCTCAAAAAAATTTGTATCCTTTGTGATTTCAGGTGGCTCTTAGAGTTGTAATAATGATTTAATAGTAACAAAAAACAAAACTTAAAAGTATATGGGTGTTTATTATTGGCAAGATTCCAGTTTTAAAGCTGACTGATGGTGTTATTATTGTGTATATACTTCTTGGAAGTATAAAACAAGATAAAGGGAGAAATTTAAGAAGATAATGATACCTTATTGCATATAGAAGAAGGGTATTATATAGTATCATGGCAAGCCACATACTGTCCATGTACGTGATAGCAGTCATGAGGCTTGTCTAAGTAATGTTCTGCTTAGAGTTTTAAATGTTTGATCCCTGTACAACATGAACTCTAAGAAGAACATTACTTGGACAAGCCTCATGACTGCCATGACTTACCCATACAACATGAACATGTGATAAGAGTACCACCAAGTATTCATTAATTGGGGTTGTGAGGTTCCTGTCCACCAGTCCCCAAAGTGTGTCCTGGGTCATAGCCAGGGACCGGCTGGAAGGGGATGTCATTCTCTAGTAAGGGAAAATGTATCTCAGAAATATGTTGTCAGGGACCCACTTGGCAGGGAACAAGCTCCCTAGTTGGTGGGCCAAGGCCCCTGAGTTAAATCCTGCTATTACCGAGCCGATAGGAACTGTGACCATTGCGAGGTGTCCTAGGTGTCCCAGGTAAGTGAATCTTCCAAACATAGAACTGAACTGACCAAATAGGTAGTATCCCACCACGTATGTCAAGAGGTAGAAGGAGGTGTAAGGTCTAACCAGAGCAGGTTCGGCAGGAAGCAGAGTGAATGAACGACCATAATGGAATTTACGTCCCCAGTGGCCGGAGGGGTACTTGAACCATCCATGGGCGAGGGATTCCTTTTGATGGGCGTCATCCGGAGAAGAGTTGTACCAGTCAGTTGTAGGTGTTGGGTTTTCCAAGGTTGATACCACTGGCAAGAAGGAAGCTAGAAACCAGAACAGGAATAAAATTCCTCCCATGGCTTCAAAAATAAGTTATCAGAAGGTGAATGAGTAGCAGGTATAGGATAAAGACTTTATTGTTAGAACAAGGGTAAGGACTAGGAAAAGTTCACTTAAATATCAAAATGATAGAGCTGTGACATTCAAGAGGATAGAGGATTTACATTGTGGCTTATCTGATTTTAAGGCTGAAATTACTAAGTTTACCATGTGGATATGAACCTGGATCTTAATCATGTATATCAATTTAACATACCAAGAAAAATAAACAGAGTAAACTACAAGATAAGCAGTAATTAAGCGGCAGAGTGGCTTAATATCAACAGAAATCAAAAGCAGAGCCTGGTAGGTATATGGAAATAATGAATTCAAGAGCGGCAACCAAGCTAAAAGCAGTCAATCATCAGTCAAGCAGTAAGTGACGTTCTCACTGAAATTACTAACCCTTTCAAATTTGATTTGAAGTGTGAAAGCAAAATTTGATTAAATAAAAGGATCATAAATAGGTAAAGTAAACTCCATAGTTGATTTTTGACTAACAATAGGTGTTTTGTGAAGGTTCCAGGTTTGATTCTTGTTAAAACAAGGAATGACAAACCAACTGGTGTCTGAAACTTGGTGTCTGTGTTGTTGTGTCTTTTTTGTTCTCACCATATTGTCAATAAAATGAAAGGAGTCAGGGAAGGAATCCTTGACATATGTATAGGGGTCAAAATGGGCTTTTATTCACTCTCAGAAGGAAGATTTCCTTAGAAACCTTCTGGTATATGACCTGGGGGGTCAGGGAAACAATATGTGTTTGCCAATACTTGGATTCCTCCAACAATATCTTGGACTCCTTGGACTTGGTCTTGGACTCCTGCACCTTAGTCTTGGACTTCTGCTCATTAGACTTGGACTCCTGCACCTTAGAATTAGACTCCTGCGCCGCGCTTAGGATCCAGCTCCTCAATCTTGGGATCCAGCTCCTTTATCTTGGGCTTCAACTCTCTGTATAGCTCTAGTGGCCTTGGTATTACACTTGTATCAGTCCAACCAAGCTCCTGCTGGTAATCAAAAGGCTTCCAAAAACCTCTCGGCAGAAACTCAAAAGACCTGGAAAAGACTCCGTAAAAGACCTGGAAATACCTTGTAACTTTCCAGCTAGCTTCCTTCTTATAGTGTCCTTTTCCCAACGGTTTTGCCTTCAAATGGCTTTCTTCAGAAGCTTAAACCATTGCTGCTCACTTTTTCCTATAATAACTTAATCTTACATACTTACTTTCTCAAAAGCTTAAAGTATTAATTCACTATTTCCTCGCTTATACTTTAAGCTTTTGGCTTCCAACCAATCATTTACATCAGGAAACCTGCCAGAACTCAACCAATAAATACAGAGTGCAAAAATAGACCATTTCTGAAGTTCCACCGGGATCTAACTAGGAAATCAATTTCCATTGCTCAAACCGCTCAAATTGACAACTCTTTGCGCACCAAAGCGTTAACTGGTCCATTATTCTGGCACCATTCCACACAATCAGCTTCCAATAAATCTACAGTTCAAACACTGTAGCTTATTTAATCTTTTTCTCTCTTTTATATGATAATTAGTTACATCTTTATATCATATCTTTTATCAGCATTAATTAATTCTTTTACTGCTTCTTTCTTATAAATATCTCCACTTCCAAGAGTCCAAAACAAACATCCTGGCTCCTGTATCCTCAGCTCTGGTGTCTTTATAAGTCATCTTCTAGCTCCATAGCCAGTCCTGCACTATCATCTTCTGGTCCTTCAACCAGTTCTTCAACCACATCTTCCAGCTCTTCAACTTAACCAGCAATAAGTCTATCTCAGTCAACAAACATCTACTTTTAATCCTCAAACAGCTTCTTCATCATGATAAGCTACTCCTGCATAATGATCTTTCAGTCCTCAAACAGCTTATCCTCATTAGGAACCACCTTGGTTTTACCTGCACAAAGAACCCTTTTCTGGTTCCAAACTTCAATATGATTCAACAGTTCTTTAACTAGTCTTTACTGTGATCATACAGTCCTTCTTACTGGTCTTCACTGCTAATCCCATACTATGAACCACCTTGTTTGTTTATCTCAGTCCCCGTTACCACAACCTGTAGACCCAGGCATGAGTCTACATTGAACTGGCGTTTTACTGGGCCCTTGAAAGTGGCAATCCACTTAGTCCATTCAACCATAGATCATCAAAGTCTATGTTGTTGTTTTTACTTACCCAGGTGATTAAGTCTGGGCTTTCAGCCGTAAAGTAATCAGCTTTACTTCCCAGAGGCCTTATCACACCAAGTTCTGTATCTGCTTCCCCAAGCAAAGAGCCTTGGTGATACCTCTGAGCAAATCTATGCCCTAAAATGCTCACTTTGGGATCTTCCCAAAGCTCTCATATGGACATAAATGAGGACACCCTACCAGTCTGTTAGGTAGGATTCTTGCTCACAGACTTCCTGTAAGCGTATCAGGGTACATAGAGCCCTCAGAGCTCTTCTTCTCCCTGGCATCCTGCGCTACCTGTCAGGGGTCCAAAACTTACAGCCCTGATAGGCAAGTCCCCTACCATGCTGACATACACTCCTATCCTGGCAGCCTGAGTTACCGCCAGGGTCTAAACATCCTCCAGTCTGAGCAGCACACACTACCCATCAGGCTGGACCACTCCCCACCCCAAGCAGCTAAAGTTCCCTGCTGGGTGAGGACTTCTAGCCCACAGCAGCAAATATCTTCTGCCAGGTAGAGACATCATCTGCCTCTAGTAGTCTTTACACCTACTAGCTAGGCCTTACCTTCCCTAGTAGCCATCATTCCCTACTAGGCCTCTACCTACAACAAACAACCAAACTTTTACTTGGCCAACATTAGCCCCGCCTGAAAACCACCAAACATGTGGACTGTCACAGAGGTGTTTCTCAGGGAATTGTTTTCCCAAGAGGGATAAATCATAGAAGCTGTAACATCTCCTGAGGTGCTGGAAAGCAGAGCTTCTGGAACTTTCTTGAGGTTATCTGGGATTTGAGCTTGGTAATAATCCAGTCTGGCATTGGGAGCAAGTAGTTGGGAATTATGTTAGGTGTTTATTGCCTTACAAAGATGAAGTCAACCATGATGCATGAGTTTTAAAACTGTACAGGCACCAATTCCTTTGACAAGGTAGGTGTTGTTTGGCTTGAATTCTATCACAATACTGGATCCTTTTTAGTTCTGGCTCTAACTTGTGTAGGTTGTGGTTCACAACCCAGATCTCATCTTCTACTTAAAATCTTTCTTCTTAAAGTGATATTTCCTCTCTTTCTACCCTTTACTTTGTCTTCTTGGTCTTTCCTGACTTGTTGTACAGCAGATTGTTATCTTCAGGTACCCTTTTAGATAGATATAGTTGTGACTTAATAGTGATACTGAAAATAGTTGACTTATGCCCATAGACAAGATTGTATGGGCTTTTTCTGTATTGTGTTTTATTTGGGTGTGGTATACCATCAGTGCTCTGGGTAACATATTAGCCCAGAGGAAAGGGTTGTTGGCAGAAAGTTTAATCAATGCTTCTACTAGTAAGACATCTATATAAAGATACTTGTTTTCAGCTCTTGATAAGTCTGTTTTCTTTTTCTGTACTAAGAAAACTACCAGAATCACACCAAACCCTCAAATGTCATGGAGAATTTACCACACACAATTGATGAAATATTTTTGTTGGCTTATCCCACTGAGCCCCCTGTCTTCCATTCCCCCACAGTGGAAGAAACAATGGTCAATTTAGAATGTTTACTGGCTTGGTGTTAGCCATTCTTGAAGGATATTAGAGTTTGACAATCAAGATTTGCCACATCAACTCTAACAACTTCAAAATAATCTGACAAAATCAATTATTTGAAGCACTTTTTAGCTAACAACCAATCAAAAAGAGACTAGGAAATTAGGGATAATTCTATCAGCATCCCTGGCTCAGGTTTGCAAAAATTCTCTGTCCTCTAATCAGATCCTGCCCCCTCATCTCCACTTTTATCTGGTTCCCTAAATCTCAATCCCAACCTTTAAATTTAGAAAAGGTATCATCCTGGTCTTTGCTTGCTTATTTTCCACAATTTTTTTTTGGTTTTTTAAAAAATTGCTTGTAAATTTCTAAAAGTCTTATGTTGTCCTTGTTTTGAAATTTTAAACACACTTTTCACTTTCCCCCTTTTCTCCTACTCTCAGCCTTTTTAGCTGGTCCTGCTCTTGTCTTTATTGTATCATAAAGTGGTTTTTAGTACTATTTTATTAAATTACCTATTTCAAGTTGAATTTTTCTTTTGCTTCAAGTGTTAGTATTAACTTTAGATATATAAACTTACCTTAAAGTCTTAATTTTCAAGTTCAAAAGCTTTTTTTGCATCATTGCTATTCCCAATGCTCACTTTTTTCTTTGTAGCTCTTTTTTTTTATAACAGGCTCTGAAAACAATAGTTTTCTCTTCTGTTTCTCATTTTTCTGGTTCTTTGGGTTCTGGGTCTCTCACCAGACTTCTTCTGTCCCAAATTTAGAGGATAACTCAAAAATATTGATCCCCTTCTTTAAATTTGTAGCCTTTACTATTGCTTCAGTATTATTGCTTATGTGAACCACTGCTCTGGTTATGTAGGGTCAGTTGTCTCTTTCATTAACCTCCTTAAAGAAGGACTCCCAGTTTTTCTCTAAGCCTTGGACAAAATCCTTGACAAGAAAAGTGGTTTCTCCTTTCTGGCAAGCTCTTGGAACAGAATTTAATCCCTAATAATAAGCCCTATCAGTCTCTGATGTTGGATGAGATGCCAATGAATGTCTCTTTTCTGGTATCTTGATAGACTTTGGTCTCAAGTGAAGAGACTCAGATACCTCTCCCTGACTCTTCAGGATCTTTTAAGTGTCCTTTCTGAATTTTTCAGGAGTGATTATCATGAGTTTGAATGCCTTTTTTCCAAACCTGACCCATACCTCATCTTTTTGGACCCTGTTACAAGAGGCCATCTCAGTTGTTAAATGGATGGCATCCTGGTGGTTGATACCCCCAGGATGAGAGCCAAACTTAGTTTAGATGTTCTTTTCTCATAATTTAGTTCTTTAACCCTGTCATTTTCAAGAGGGTGGTAAGGACTGCTGACAGTGTATTTGATATTTTTCTTGGCAAGATACACATTGATTTCAATTATGATGAGTTCTGTCCCTTTTCCTGTGATCAGATGGTCTGGTTTTTCAAACGTGGCAGTGATTTTCTTGCCTATGGATTGTCTTACTCTGTTTCTCTTGTTTTCTTTTGTAGCTTCTGCCACAAATCATATTTTTGTGTAATAAATGGCTTTAAAAATGTATTTCTTGCTTTTTTATCATCTAGCATGGGTCCCACAATGTTTATTGACCACATCTTGAATTTTTGGATCATAGAGACAGGTACTATGAGCTTGGGAATGCCTTATAGTGGGCATATTTTTCACATAATTTGCGTCAATTGAGGACTTCATTGACATTGCTCATTATGTTTGGCCACTAGTAGAGGGATTTGAGATACTCATATAAGCCTCTGCTATAATTTTTCTTGAGTATCTGTGGTAAAAAAGATTTTTTTATTTTTTGTGTTGACAGAAAGTAGGGTACAGTGTTGCCACTGGGTAGTATGTGATGTAGTGTACCATATACATTTTTGAACAGATGTTTGTTCTTAAATAACATTTATTTAGTATTCATTGAAGTACCAGGTGAGAAGACTTATTAAATATTCCCCATTATCAAAATGGCCCTTCAGAGTCTTCATTGTTGGTGAAGAATAGATATTTATATTATAGCCTCAAAAGAGCCTCTTCATTAAGTAGAAATTTTTCTGGTTTATATTTTATAATCATTAGGTACCTTTGGATAAAGCTCATTCATTAAGCTTATCTTCTTGAGAGATTCTGTTTTGTATTAAATAACATTAAAAATTTGTAATTGATTAATACTTTGAATATATGTGCCCATTTCATATAGCAGTGTCATTTCATTAGATAATAGATAATTGCTATTAACTCTTCATCATGAATTGGGTATCTTTGTTCACCTTCTGAGAGTTTCCTTGATTCATATGCATCAATAAGGAAAGTCTTGTCTTTTTTCTGTATCCTAAGTGTTGCAAATGAACTAATTATAGTTCAGTATTTAGATTCAGGAAGGCAACAGTCCAAGAATAAGAGACATGTAAAGTTACCCCTCCCCTTTAGCCTTGGATAGGACAATTCCCCCCAATATACAAAGAAAACAGCTCAAAATTAAGTCAAACCACTTAATTTCCTTGAGGATTTAGCTCACACAGTTGACAAGAGATTTGTGTTTGCATACCCTTCCCAGGTGGCAAATACTGATTTTCTGAATTTTTTTCCCACTTGGGAGGAATCTCTAATCAATTTGAATCATTTGTTGGCTTGGTTTTGTCCCCATTTAAAATGGTTGAAGGTTAAACAATCAGGGCACACTTCTGTTAATTCAAAAAAATCCATCTGGACTGGAATTAATGGCATCCTAAAGTGCCTTTTAGACATCAGCCAATTTGAGGTTGGGTCAGAAATTAATGAGAAACTATCCAAGCTCCCTGAAATTATTGGTAAAATTTTACCTTATCCAATTGAATAACTGGCTGAGGTCAGGTGACCTTCAAATTCAAACTGGGTGTCTTAAAGCAAGACAGGGGACTTTTAGTCCCCTGCTTGCTCATTCTATTCAATAAAGCTTTATAAATTTAATCATTTCCTTTAAAAAATTATAAAACTGTTTTTTAGGTCCCCTTTTTGGTCCTCAGATATCTTAAAGTTTTTTTAGTAAAGGTGGCATTCATCCCTTACCTTTGTTGTTATCTTCTGGATCCTGTCGTCCCCTCCAAAGTCCCTAGAGTTAGTGTTAGTATGCATGATAAAGCTTACTTCTTTTGCTTTTGATTCTTGGTCTGAACAATTAGTGTTAGTATTCAAAACATTATAATTACCTATTATAATTTGGTTTTCATTTTGCTTTTGCTTTTTCCTGGCCTCCAGTACTTTGTTTCTTCCACCATTGGTTATGCTTTGACTAAACATCTTAGTCTTGAGGTTCTTGGCTGCTCTCTTTGATCCAACATACAGAAAATTCCCCTCTTTCTTTTGGGGTTGTTTTTCTGCTTGTCTTTTGCATCTTGCTTAAAAACCCCACTATTTTTCTCTCTAAACAATGTTGGTCTCCATCTGCAAGTTTGTTATTTTTACCTTGTCCCTGGTATTACTCCTCATCTGATCCACTTCCCCTGATCTGTGGGGACAAATTTTCTCCTTGATGCTCAGAGTGAGTGACAATATATCCCATCTTTTGTATCTTGTGGAAGACCTTCCCAGCAGAGCACAGGATCTCCTCATCTCTGACAAACACTTGGTAAAGAGTCTCACCTGCAACAATTTGGATCTGTCTCTCCTTGACTTGTTACCTGGACTTTTGCACAAAGAGGACTCTTCTTCATCTGCGCTCCCAGTGGAAGAGCCCCAACCCATTTCTCAGCCCACACCTGGCTCTTGGAGCCCAAGTACTCAATGTATCCCCCGGTTACTTGCAGGGATGGCTTTGATGGGGTTCAACTCCTACTTCCCTCAACTGTCCCCCATGTCCTCTCTCTGGACTCCTGTTTGTGTGGTCATCCCAGTGTTGCACTGGATGGTATCCTGGTGGATCTTTTCCCCTGGATGGGAGCCAAACTTAATTATTTTGAATCCCCTCTCTTACAAGACATAGAATAAGAATAATATAATAGCATTATTGGAAGGTGTTGGTTAATATAATGTAAAATAAAGTCACTAATCCACAAGAGGGTGGTATTATAGCAGGATCCAGTTATGATGTGAGCAGCAAATATTTAATCAATGTATTGTTTCCTGGGATTGGCTGCGCTCCTAATTAGGAGATATTATCCATATTTTGACACTGTTAGCAGAATGTCCTGTGTTATTAGATAAATCATAAGGCAACTGTGATAATCCACATGAGGAGCTATTTTTCAGGCAAGGACTGAGTTTGGCTAAATAAAAATTGGTTGCTTGAAAAAGGTAAATATTAGTTGTTTTATTGATATAACTAGCCTTTGTGTTTGGTGATAGTTTTCTATGCCTTAGTATATTAGTAAAGTGGCCCTGTATTAAGTACTTTAGAGGGATAAAAGTGGGCCTTGTAAGGGCTATACCAATGTTTAAAAGAAGCATTAGACCAGCTGGGGAGATAATAAAGCTTGGTGTACCCCAAGATAGTTATATCAAAAGGTATGGGCATTATTAAACTAGTTGGGATGAGAATACAGCTAGGGTTTTCCCTGGGGTAAATGTGCTTAGGTAGAATTGAATTCCTGATACCAACTGGGGTGATAATACAGTTGGGATAATTTACCTGAGAAGGAGGCAAAGTTTATCTTTCTGTGACTTAAGGATAACTTTAAGGAGGTCTTACTGCTACTGTGAAAGCATGGATGGCCCAAAACCATCATTGGGGTGGATGTCCAGAGATACAGTTGCAGAAATTAATGATTTGAAAGTATCTGTGAAGTGAATTTGGTAACTTTGAGCCTGAAAGCTCAATATTAACCACTTGGATGTTTAAAAACAGTAGTGATGCATGATGCATGCCTGCTTCTGATAACCTAGGTGAAGGCTGCTGATGAGGGGTCTAGTCTAGGTAAAAATCACTTAGGAGACTTATCACCTATAGTTTTTTACTGATGAGAACCCACAAAATACAGCCTAGGTAGAGGTCACTGATGGAGGATCACTAGTAGGTTTGATAGCTATGTGAGATGCTAGGCCATGAAAAAAAGTTTGGAATGGTTTTTTAGTCCCAAGATGCCTCTGTCAAGTCATTTGCCAAAATTGCTTTAGTACCACACAAAGCATGAAATCCCTGTTATAATGTCATCTAAGATGAAAAGCCACCTCTCAGTGACTTCAAATAACTCAGAATGTGTGAGGCACATGTGCCGCAAAACCCAGGGATCAAAACCACATGCAAAATTTTATCTCAAAGCTATCAAAAAATGATTAATTGTTAGATAAATCAATCAATTGCACAATAAAGCAATTGAATTGCTGTGGTCTTTAATAGTTGCTGTGGCCCCTCATAAGAAAAAAGCTGAATGTGTCACAGCATGGCAGCAACTAATGCACTGCCTCCTGAATGTTCAAACCTACAGTATTTTGAGCTAGAAATTAGTGCCTCTTAGAATAATGTCACCAGCCATGCCATGAATGACATTTATTCCAAAGAAGAGTCTAAAATTCAATTAGCAGAATTTAACCTGGAATCCTCTTCTAACAAGTTCATGGATCCCACAAGCACTTGGGCCGCCTGCCTGTGTTTTTTGTGGCTAGTCAATGATCAAGCAAGGCCAGCTATAAGTATGTAATTGATTAATAATGAAGATTTGTAGATAGACTTTACTGATGTCTCTTGGCTTGCAAAAAAACCATGAGAAAGTGATTAGTCCAGATCAATATAGACTTCTAAAGGCAAAAACTAACAGACTGTTACCTTTTGAAGAGCTGATGGGCCATCAGAAAAAGAAATTGCTGTTTATATTAAAGGATTGAATCCCAAAGCTGATGCTGATAAATTGGTGAAAGTTGGGGATGCCTGGCTATATTTTTACAGTCAGCCAATGATCAAGAGGCAACACCAGAATATTGCCAGCTCAATAAGTGTCATGAATATTCATGACAACAGCCTTTTACAAGACAGCATTTTGGTCATGATGGGTCCTACAGGTCAAGACAAAAAACAGTAGTAGTTCTCCCTAATTGGGGAAACTGTCACAAAACAAAAAGGTTTTAAAAAAGAAATTCAAAATTCAAAATTTGGGTTTTATAAGCCATCTGCAGATTACACAGCCAACTGCCAACCGCCAGGTGCCCGCACACCCAGCCTGGCGGCTTGTTCACACACGCCTACCTGCTCCTGCCACCCAGCCACCCAGCCAGCAGGAGGCGGCGCACCCCCCACAACAGGACCGTCCATCCCGCCAGATGGGAAACTGCCAAATTGGGAAACCAACAAAGGCAATTCCCCCCAAACCCAAATTTAGATAAAAGTGCTGCCCAAAATTGAAATCTACCAAATTTGGTTGGGGCTGACAGGCTGCCCTGCAAATCAACTAATGCAGTAATTGCAGAAGTGGAATTTGGGTGCATAAAAGTGCCTGAAGAAGCACCAAATGCATGCAAGTCAGAGAATAATAATTCATTGCTTGCAAATTCTCTCCAACCCCACTCCCAAAAGGGGATTCCAGACAGCACCAAGTGTTTGGGTTCCCTGTTCAATATTTTTCACTATTCATGCCCCATCAAGACTGATAGTGTATAATAAAGCTCAATTACTTGATGATAGTTTGTGCTATCATTGAGCAAGTCACCCCTCAATTGTTATCACATAAATCAACCAAGACTTTTACACTCCAGAAGTTAAAGACACTAAGCTTTGTCTGCCCTTCCCCAGGACTAGAGGATAAACCACCTTATCTTCTTGGCTGTCCCTACAGCCTGCTTTAGGATTGGGAGCCACCAACACTATTAGCTGCATAGGCAATTCAATAACCCAATTGGCAAGTACTTTTACAAGGAGCTGGCACAGCTCAACTCCTCTGATCAGTATTCCTGGCCCACACTGGTTTTTCCCCACTCCACTCAGTCTGTAGCTATATACACCCTAGTATACTATGTACTCACATATTTTTCCAGTAATTCTGGATGCATTATGTACACACAAAAGTCTTTCAATGGATGATGACGGTCTATCATATTGTGACTGCACTCACTGGGTTCCAAGTGGCCAACTTGGTACAATACTTAGCTAAAATACTCCCCCCAATTGTTGAGTCTTTATAATAAGTTAGGGCGCCCTAACTGGTGCCTGCCAATTGACCAAAAGCCACAAATGATGAGAAAAAGATGAGAAATGATAAAGCCATTTCCATACTGTCAACATTCTTTCAGAATAAGATCATATTACTAGAGAAATTAGTGTATCATGGGGTGCACTGTGGCTCCAGAAATCTTGGCCCAGATGAACTGAGCAAAGCTCAGTTAGCATGTATGAAAGTCCACATGTTGGGTGGTTTTGCAGGCAGGGCTAATGTTTGCCAAGATAAAGTCTAGTGGCTTTTGACAGGTAGAGGCCTAGTAGGGAATATTAGCTACTAAGGGGAGGTAAGGCCTGCCTAGTAGGTAACAAAGAACTACTAGAGGCAAACAATGAACCAACTCTTCAGGGAACATTAGCTGCTAGGGACAAGGAATGTGATAGCCCAGCAGGGAACATTGGCTGCTGTGGGCTAGTTAGGTGCCTCTACCCAGCAGGGAATGATGGCTGCTAGGGGTGAGGAGTGGACCACCCTGGTGGGCAACACGGGCTACCAGAGCTGATTAATGATGTGACTCTGACAGGTAACATTAGCTGCTAGGGAAGGGAGAGCTGAGATAGCTCTACATGCCCTTGTGCGCTTACAGGGGGTCTATGAGCAAGCACCTTACCTAAAGGACTGGTAGGGTGTCCTTGTCTGTGTTTCCTTGGGGGCTTTGGGGAGGTCCTAAAGCTACCATTGGGGGACATGGATATGCTCAGGGATGTCATCAGGGTGGTTGCTTGGGGAAGCAGCTGCATAACTTGGTGTGATCAGACCTCTGGGAAGTAAAGTTAATTACTTTGCAACTGAAAGATCAGACTTAATTGCCTGAGTGAGTAAAGACAAATGCATGGACATGAGGATTGTCTGTGATTGAATGGCCTAAGTGAAGGACACTTGCAAGGGCCCAGTCAAACGCCAGTAGCTTTATAGATTTATTTCCTGAGTCTGAGGTATTGATAACAGTGACTGACAATGAAACCACAAGGTTAATAGTAGGATCAACAGTGAAGACTAGTTGAGGGACTGAAAGATCATTGTGAGGATTGAAACCTAGGTAGTTCATGGTGAGGACTGGTTGATTGCGGACTGAAAATGTAATACCCAGTTACAGTAGGTACCACTTGTAAGATGTAGGGCAGCAGGTTGGTGAACTGGAACCCAGTCAAAGCGGTCACAATAGGATACATAGTCATTAGCCAGCGGAAAACCTTTGCATGTACATTGTATCTCCCAAAGCTCCCAGCAAAGTAGGTTAAGATGTAATACATGGACGTGTACATTGCAATAGAGAGGGTAGAATGTGGAGACACTAGGGGAGGCCAGGATTCAGTCTGAGATGAGTTCAGTTGACCAGGGTTGTACTGGGGATCATGACCTAGTCCATCAGGGGAGGGCCCAAAGAACTCTGAACCTTGTTGATAGCCTCCAATCCCAAGGCAAGCTGTGAGCACAGCTGTGAAGATGAGGTGATTCATCTTCCTTGGATTGGAGGGTTGACAGGGGCTGATTGGTAGTTTTAACTTTAGTTGTAAGTTGAATTTCACTAATATTGAGGGTATTAATCTCAATAATAGCACAAGCTATTACTGAGGTGAGATCCTTTATTTATAGTCCTCCCCCTTGTGCAAAGATTTGCAATTGGGAGGGAAAAACAGGGGATGGGAGATCCCAGAATTTTGGAAGATATGGCTAGCAATTGGAACTTAGGAAGATGGTCAAACTTCTGTTCACCTGTTATCTGTGGCTGGTTGGGAAATTATTGAGATAAATCAATAGTTCCCTGTTGCCCTGGTGCTAGGTGAAGATTGTGAGTCAACTCCTTATCAGAAGTTATTTTGATGCCAAGAACATTGTTTTGGATAGGATTTGACTTTGTCCATGTGGCCAGTGAATTAGCACCTGATTGGTTGGTGGCATGCTTATTTTTAGAATCTAAAATTTTGTTCTTGCCCTCTTCTGGAGGGGGAACCTTTTCTTCTGAATTTCCCCTGTTGCCAGGGTCTTTTTTGATTGGCTGTAGCCCAGGGAAATTTTTGATTGGGTGCAGGGTGGGCCCAGGGAGCAAGTGGGTGGGCTGGGGGCTGGCAGAGGGCTTGTGGATGGCTGGCTGGGTGCTGGCGGGCGTGGCAGGCGTCTGCGCGGTGGTGGCAGGTGCCTGCCCAGATGATAAATTAGTTTGGCACCCACCAAGTTCTGATTTTCCCTCAATTTTATTCTTATTTTTCCCTAGTAAGGGGGGAAATCCATATCAAATTTTGCCTCTAAAACTGGGGCTTCAGCTATTTTCCCTCAAGTTTTCCTCTCAGTCAGTATTAGATTTATGTCAGGAATATTCCTGACATAAGAGCTGAAAATTAATGATTGTTATACTGAAAAGGACTGCTAATGAATAAGGAAGTACTATCTGAAGGACAAGAAGATTATGGTGCAGGACTATCTTAGGAACTAGAAATTGGCTGGAGAGGTCTAGCTGTAATGAATGCAGGAGCTAAGATGCTTGTTTTGGGCTTTTGAAAGAGAAAATAGTGAGAAAAAAGCAGAAAAGAATTAATTAATGCTACCAAAATTTATGATAAAAAGATTGGATTAATTATCATATAAAAAGAATAAAGAGAAAGGGTAAATAATTTACAGGGTTTTAACTGTAAGTTTATTAAGAGTTGTTTGAGTCTGAAGAGCCTGAAGAGACCAAAAAACAGAACAGAGAAACTGTGAAAATAAATATTGGAAATTCTCTGAGATGATTGGGAGAAGTAAAAAGAAAGCACAGCCAAGTTTGAGGTGTAAAAATGTTTGGAAAATGCAGAGAAATGTTGAAGAATTGAGGGTTTGAAAATCCCTTAAGTAATTCATAAGCAAAAGTGCTTGAGTTTTTCCAGAGGAACATGATGGGAATTACGGCAAAACCGTTCAAAACACGGAGCAGTTGTTTATCTGGAGCAAGACAGTGCCAGGTTTAAACCATGGTCAAGAGCAAGTCATTTGGATGAACTGTTTGGCAAAACCATTGAATCCAATTTTTTTGTTGGCTGCAGGTCAAAGCCTTTTTGATAAGTTTTTTGAAGGCTTTAACTGAAGATTTAAAGCCTAAAAAATGAGAGAATAAAGCAGAAAACTCAGGGGTTTCATTGGCTGAGGTAAGTTATTAATTTAATATATTGTAGATAGAGAAAAACTTGATAGTTTAAGATTTGAAAAACAAGATTTATGAGATAGAATCTGGACTGAAACAAGGAGCTATAAAAGGGAAAGCTGTCTGAGGCTTTTCAGGGACTCACACAGTGGATTTCAAAGGCCACAAAGACTGATAAAGGTGGATTACAAAGGCCACAAGAACTACACAGAGAAATTAAGCCCAGGATAAAGGTGCAGGAGTCCAAAGATACAGGTACAAAAGTTAAAGAATAAAGAGCTGGAGCTGGAGATAAAGAGTTGGATCTGGAGCATAGTGCAGGAGCCCAAGATAAAGGTGCAGGAGTCTAAGACTGAGGAGCAGGAGTCTAAAACTAAGGAGCAGGATTCAAAGACTAAGGAGTGGAAGTCTAATGCTGAGGATCAGAGATCCAAGATATGGTTGGAGGACCCCCATTATTAGCACATAGTAATGGTTACCTTAGTCCATGGGCTATATACCAGAAGATTTCTAAAGGAATCTTCCTTCTGAGAGTGAATAAAGGCCCATTTTGACCCCTATACATATTTCTGAGATACCTTTTCACATACTAGAGAATGACAACTCCTTTCAGATGGTCCCTGGCTATGACCCAGGACACACTTTGGGGACTGATGATCAGGAACCCAACAGCATGTGAACAGAATCAAGAAAAAGCTCAGCGACAGAGTTGTAACAGTCCATGTGGAAGCTATTATGCAGACAAGGGCTGATTTGGCCCTAATAAAGACTCTATGCTGAAATTTGGTAAATGATAGTGGTTTTGAGACAGGTAGAGGCCTAGTAGATGATAAGGAGCAACTTTAGGGTAGTCTTTGAATATGGAATTAAGAAGAAGAGAAGTATATTTTATTGGATAATATTTTAGAATTATATAGCTTTTGCTGTGACAGGGGTTTAGTTGGATCAAACCTAGAGGTTGGTTGTGTTCAGGATGGGTTTGAGTTACTGGATACTTGTAAAATTCATGTGATATTGGTTTGTTGTCTTTATTGGTATGTATAACAGTATACTGGATTGGCACCAAACCAGACAATGACTGGATGTTAAGTGTGTTGGTGATGGCCAGAATACCTGTACATCCAGCTCCTTGGCATAGGTAAAATTAGCTACTAGAGGCAGAGTGAACCAGCCTAGCAAGTAAAATTGGCTGCTAGGGTGCTGGTTAAATTTCTCCACCCAGTAGGTAACATTGGCTACTAGGGGTGGGGAATGTGGTATCCTAGCAGGTAACATTAGTTGCTAGGGTGCTAGTTGAGAGGCCTGAGCCTAGTAAGTAACATTGGCTACTAGGGGTGGTAAATGTGGTATTCTAGCAGGTAACATTGGCTGCTAGGGTGCTAGTTGTGATGTCTGAACCTAGTAGGTAACATAGGATACTAGGAGAGGATAAGGTCTCCATCCAGTAGGTAACATTGACTAATAGGGGTGGGGAATGGCTCTTCTCCCCAGAAATTAATTTTGGCTGCTGGGAAGAATGGGCAATGTCACTTAGCAGGTAACATTGGCTGCTGGTGTGCAGGTTAGGTATCTGAACCTAGTAGGTAACATTGGCTACCAGGGGAGGATAAGGTCTCCACCCAGTAGGTAACATTGGCTACTAGGGGTGGGGGTTGGCTCTTCTCTCCAGCAGGTTACATTGGCTACTGGGAAGAATGGGTGGTGTGAAATAGCAGTTAACATTGTCTTCTAGGGAAGGGAGGAGATGAGATAGCTCTATGTACCCTTGTGCACTTACAGAAGGAAGGTGAGTAAGCATCTTACCTAATGGACTGGTAAGGTGTCCTTGTCTGCATTTCCCTGGAGGCTTTGGGGAGGTCCTGAATCTATCATTGTGGCATTTATATGCTCAGAGGCGTTATCAGGGTAGCTGCTTGGGGAAGCAGCTGCAGAACTTGATAATGATCAAGTATCTGGGAAGTAAAGTTGGTTACTTTGCAACTGAAAGCTCAGACTTAATCACCTGGGTGAGTAAAGACAAAATCATAGACTTTATTGATCTATGGTTGAATGGCCCAAGTGGAAGTCACTTGCAGGGACCCAGTCAAGCTCCAGTAGCCTTGTAGACTTATTGTCTGAGGTATTGGTAACAGGAAATTAAAATTGAACCAAGGTGTTTTATGGGGTTCCTGTCCACCAGCCCCCAAAGTGTGTCCTGGATTGTAGCCAGGGACTGGCTGGAAGGGATTGTCATTCTCTAGTAAGGGAAAATATATCTCAGAAATATGTATAGGGGTCAAAATGAGCTTTTATTCACTCTCAGAAAGAAGATCCCCTTAGAAACCTTCTGGTATATGGCCTGGGGGGTCAAGGAAACAATATGGATTTGCCAATACTTGGAGTCCTCCAACAATATCTTGGACTCCTTGTACTTGGTCTTGGACTCCTTCCCCTTAGTCTTGGACGTCTGCTCCTTAAACTTGGACTCTGGTGCTGCACTTAGGATCCAGCTTCTTATTCATGGGCTCCTGCTCCGTTATTGTGGGCTTCAGCTCTCTTTATAGCTCCAGTGGCCTTGTTATTACACTTGTTAGTCCAATAAAGCTCCTGCTGGCAATCAAACGGCTTCCAAAAACCTCTTGACAGAAAATCAAAAGGCCTCAGAAAGATTCTTTCACAGACCCAGAAAGACCTCAAAAGACCCTGTAACTTTCCAGCCAGCCACCTTTTTATAGTGTCCTTTTCCCAACGGTTCTGCCTTCAAAATGGCTTTCTCCAGAAGCTTAAATCATTGCTGCTCACTTTTTCCTATAATAACTTAAGCTTACATACTTACTTTCTCAAAAGCTTAAAGAATAATAATTCATTATTTCCTTGCTTATACTTTAAGCTTTTGGCTTCCAACCAATCATTTTCATCAGGAAACCTGCTTGAACTCAGCCAATGAATGCAGAACGCAAAAATAGACCATTTCTGAAGTTCCACTGGGATCTAACTATGAAAATAATTTCCACAGCTCAAACTGCTCAAAGTAACAACTATTTGCGTTTAAAGCACTAACCAGTCCATTATTCCAGCACCAGTCTTACCTGCATTCAACCTGAAACAATTTAAATATTAAAATACTATTTAAACTGTTCTTTCTGGACCTCTTCAATGTTTTCTCCATATATTTACAAATCTTGTAAAATCCAAGGAAAACATCCCACCAAAACAACTTTGTATCCAGCTCTGATAGCAACATATCTTCATCTATCCTAGGAACTTAATAAATAAATATCTTACCCACACTTTTATCCACATAACTTCTTGATTTTAATACTAAACCAAGGCAAATCATTCCACATTTTACCACCTTGGCAAATCAATTTGGCATAATCTCAGCTCATTTCTCTGGATCACCAGTTCTTCACCATCATCTTTGGGTTCTTCAGCCAGCTCTTCAACCACATCTTCCAGCTCTTCAGCTTAACAAGAAAACAGTCCATCTTAGTTCACAGAAAAGTTCTTTTCCAGTCTTTAAACGGCCTATTGGTCCTCTGGCTACTCTTTTATCATGACCAGCTACTTCTGCATCATGATCTTTGAGCCCTTCTACTTATCCTCACTAGGAATCATCCTGGCTCCACCTGCACCATGAACCATTTTGGTTCCAAACTTCAATATGAACCAACAGTCCTTCAACTAGTCTTCACTGTGATCAAACAGTCCTTCTCACTAGTCTTTTCTGCTGATTCCATGAACCACCTTGGTTCTTTATCTCAGTCCCCGTTACCAGAACTTGTAGACCCAGGCATGAGTCTACATTGAACTGGCGTTTGACTGGGCCCTTGCAAGTGACACTCCACTTAGGCCATTTGACCATAGATCAATGTCTATGTGTTGTCTTTACTCACCCAGGTGATTAAGTCTGGGCTTTCAGTTGCAGAGTAATCAGCTCTACTTCCCAGAGGCCTGATCACACCAAGTTCTGCAGCTTGCTTCCCCAAGCAAACCGCCTTAGTGACACCTCTGAGAAAATCTATGTCCTCTAATGCTCACTTTGGGTTTCCCCCAAAACTTCCATAGTGGCATAAAATAGGACACCCTACCAGTCTGTTAGGTAGGATGCTTGCTCACAGACCTCCTGTAAGCGTATCAGGGTACATAGAGCCCTCAGAGCTCTTCCCCTCCCTGGTAGCCCGTGTTACCTGCCAGGGGTCCAAAACCTTCTCCCCCCCAGACAGACAAAGTTCCCTGTTTTCTATTTCAGTCTTCACCCTTCTGGAGCCATAGTTCCCTGCTATCTGAAGAACTATAGTCCAATGTAGCCAATATCTTCTGCTGGGTGGAGGCAACATCTGCCTCTGGTAGTCCTTTGTTACCTACCATCCAGGCCTTACCCTAGTGGTCTTATGTTACCTACTAGGCTCACCTTACTTACCCCTAGTAGCTCTATGTTACCTACTAGGCCTCTACCTGCAACAAACAGCCAAACTTTTGCTTGGCCAACATTAGCCCCGCCTGCAAACCACCAAACATGCAGACTGTTACATGTTTCATAGTGAGAAATCACAGTGAAGACTAATAAGAAGGACTGGATGATCACAGTAAAAACTATTGAGGGACTGAAAGATTATAGTGAAGATATATTGAAGGACTGGAAGATTTCAGTGAAGACTAGTTGAAGGAATAGAAGATCATGGTGAGGAATGGAACCTAGGTGGTTCATAGTGTGGACTAGCTGAAGGACAGGAAGATCATGAAGAATAATTAGTGTCACAGCTCATACCAGAGTCTAGATGGACTCCCACAGGGGAGGCAGGCTGGGCCTGGAAGGCCATGTACACAATAGGTGTGATTCTGACCAGGTAGTTAACTGCAGTAGCTAGGGGGCGCCAACTCCCAGTATGGGGAGCGACTTGGTCAGCCAGCCCCAATCTGTGATAGAGACAAGCCCCAACTTACTGAAGTCCTGAGCAGGAGCCACGTTGGGCAGGGAAAAGTAGTAGGAATTTCCTTCATAGCAGGCAGGATGATCTCTTTAGCACAACCAGGAGGGAGATCTATATTATGGGGTGGAAATACTCCAAGTCAAGAGTGCAGGGTGGTTTGACTGAGGTAGCAGGAGTGTAGCCAGGAGGGTAAAAATGGCAAGTTTAAATTTAGTAGTAGATTCACAAATAGACACAAATAGAATAATAAAGTTTGAGCAAAAATAGATAATCCCTACAAGAAAATAATGAGTCATGGGCATAAAGTTGTTTATTTCATGATTTCAACAGTGAGGAGGGCTTCTCCTCCTCACTACTTATATTTACTGTTAATTTTTTGACTTTTTGTGCTACCAGAGATCTGATGGCATCAATTTCAGTTAAACTTACAATTTTGACCAGAATTTGCATACTTGGGCATGGAGGTGGATGGTCATTGGTTGGTATAAAAGGAACTTTGCTTGGGCTTTAGCAAGCCAAGGTGCTACTGCTATTTATAAGACCTGCAAGCAATAGAGCGCCTGATTACACAATCAAACAATTGTGCTCCTGATGTATTGTTTCCCAATAATTAAGAGGGCCAAAATTGTTCATGGAATTGAAGTCAAGGATTTGAGGCTTGTATGCCTCTCAAATCTTGGGTTATTTGTTAATCAAAAGTGAGGTTTTCTTGCTCTGGGAGACATTTGGTAAAGGTTTCCAGGCTGCAGGTAGTTTGGCCTCTAAGAAGGCCAGCTGGTTGTCCAGGGCATTCTGGGCCCTGACATCATCCCCTACCATAGTCAAGCTTTCAGAGCACAACTCTTTGTTCTGAGATTTTTATTCCTTCAGAAGAGTAGCAGCATTTTCAAGGTTAGATTCTGGTTCTCAAGTATTCTCTTAATTGGGGTAAACTTTCTATTTGATCAGGAAATGGGGTTTTTGGTATCAGAGTTTGTGTCTCAGGATGGCTTCAACCTTGTGTTCTGTGAAGCTTCCTAATTTAATGGGAGGGGGAGCTGTTCTCACTATCTGGTGTGGGAGAGAAAGTCCTTTCTTTTTTGATAACAGGGATTGGTGAAATACATCATGGATCTTTCATCCAGGGGCAGTTCTAATTGGTACGCTATGGCACTAATGCGCTGTAAGATCTTGTAAGGTCATGTTTGTCTGGGATTTAAGCTAGCGCACAGGGCAGTGGTTTTGATGTTCTTTGTGCTGAGGTACACAAGGTGTCCTACTTCAATTGGGATACCAGGGCTTTTTTTCTTGTTGGTGAAGTCCTTGTATACTTGTACTGATTTTCTTAGGCTCCAGGCACATTCCTCTTGGCACATGTGGATGTTGCTGACCCAATCACATCCATCTGAGTTGTCTGCTTCCTCTGTGGGAGGGGCGTCCCATGTGGGGTTGAATCCTTAGTTGGCTTTGAAGGGAAACATACCAATGGAGCTGTGGTCTTGGTTGTTATACACAAACTGAGCCATTGGTAGGTTTGTTTCCTAATTGTTCTGTTTAAAGTTAATGTAGCATTGTAAGTACTTTTTGAGGACCTGGTTTACTCTCTCAGTCTGCCTGTTGCTCTATGGATGACATGCTGTAGACAACAATCTTTTTATTCCCAAGTCCTTTAGGATTTGGGCCTAAAACTTTGGGGTGAATCAGGGGCCTCTATCTGAGACCACTTCTTATGGGAGTCTGTGGCTCATGAATACTCAGTTCCTGAATAGAGCGGCTGTTTTCTTTGTAGTTACTTTGGTTGGTGTTGGTATGAAGTGAGCCATTTTGATGAAACAGTCAACAATTACAAAGATGGCATTAAATCCTTTTGAATTAGGCAGTTCCACAATGTAGTCCATGGATACTGACTTCCAAGGTCCTTCTGCAATCTGAAGAGGTTGTAGTAATCTTTCTGACTCTCCTTGCTTGGGCTTGGTGCGTCTGCATGTCTCACAACCACTGAGGTATCCTTCAATCTCTGGCTGCATCCTGGGCCACATGCAGGTTCTCTGAATCCCTTTGAGAGTCTTTGTATGCCCAGGGTGTCCTGACATGAGAGAGTTGTGGTATTCCTTCAGTATCTCTAAGTGCATTGGGCCTTCTGGTACATAGGTGTGTCCATGTAGCTGCAGGGTGTTTTCATGTAGGGAGTAACCATTTTGGTAGTATTGACTGTTGATATTTTTCTTTAAGTCTTCCATGATGGAGATGTAGTTCTGGTCTACAGTCTGAGCTAGTTAGATTTCTTCCCTTCTACTGGCTAGTACCAGGAATAGTAGCATTGGCCCAATCATGTTTAGAGACAGCAAGGATTTAGTGTTGAATTCTTAAATCTCTTTGGCACTAGGGAAAAGGTCTGCTCTTTGGCTTAGGGCATCAGGTACAATGTTGATCTTGCCAGGTTTGTAGCTGATTGATAAGTTATAATCTTCTAGGAATAGGGCCCATATAGCTTGATGCTGATTTAGTTGTTGAAGTTTGAAGAAGTATTTCAGGTTCTTGTAATTGGTCATGATTCTCACTGGGTGGTTGGCGTCATACAGGTATCTTCTCCAATGTTTCAAGGACTGGATGATAGCAAGCATCTCTTTATTGTAGATGGGGTAGTTAAACTCAGGTGGAGTGAACTTCCTTGAATAGTAAGCTATAGGGTGCAGCTTACTACCATGCCCCTCCTGAAGCAACACCCCCAATTCAAAGTCAGAGGCGTCTGTTTCCACAATGAAGGGCTTCTTGTAAACTGGCATTGCTAAGATAGGGGCAGAAACAAAGGCGTTCTTTAGTAACTCAAAGGCTGATTTGGCAGCGTCATCCCACGCAAAGGGGTGTTTCTTGGAGGTAAGGCGGGTCAAGGGCAAGCAGATTGAAGAAAAATTTTGGAAAAATTCCCGGCAGAAGTTTGCCAGGCCCAGGAAACTTCTGTCCTTCTTGTGGTTCTTAGGTTCAGGCCATGATGTCACGGCCTCTATTTTTTGGGTGTCATATAAAATCCTCCTTTCAGTACATTGTACCCCAAGAACTCTACTTCTTCTTGAAAGAACTCACATTTCTGGAGTTTAAAAAAGCGTCTTTGTTCCTTGAAGCATTGTAGAACAGCTTGAAGGTGTTTGACATGTTCTTCAGGGGTGCAGCTGTAGATGAGGATGTCATCTAAGTAGGCTACTGTTGCAACATCTTCAATTACTCTCTCTCAGGAAATTAACGCCCCACGTAAATCACCAAGCAGCTCACCAAATGGTTCACTGTCTAGTCAATAAACTGGTGGCACCATTATCAGTTAACCATCTATGACAGGGATCACTCAATCCGGGTCCTAAATGGAACATAACTTGATTAAGCCTCGTGACTCAAGAGGAACATTACTCAGATAAGCCCCATGACCTCCATGATGTACATGGACAACATGTGGCTTGTCATGATACTATATAATATCCCATATTCATATTCAATAAAGTATCATTCTCTTCTTAATATTCCCCTTTATTTTGTTTATTATACTTCCCAAAGTATAAACACAATACTACACAACACTGATCCTTGAGTCCTACCAAGACCACGTCCACCATAGTTTGAAAGGTATTGGGTGTGTTGCACAACCCAAATGGCATAACCAGGTATTTTTAGAGACCTTGTCTAGTTTTGAAGGCAGTCTTCCATTTGTCACCAGGCCTGATCCAGATCTGGTTAAAGGCATCCCTCAAATCAACCTTTGAGAAGGTGTCGACTCCTGAAAGTTGGTCTGAGAGGCCTTCAGAATTGGGTACAGGGTATCTGTTTTTACAGTGATGATATTTAGGTCCTGGTAATTGACGCAAGGACGTAGGTTGCTGCTCTTCTTTTTAACAAACAGTAAAGGGGATGAACAAGGAAATTTGGAGATGTGTATGTATCTCTTCTTCAACATCTTGTCCAAGTACTCTCTTAAGGTGGCACATTCCTTCATGTTACAACTGTAGACAGGTCCATGCTTAGGTTGGGTTTCTGGTAGGAGGTCAATGGTGTGGTCAAACTGACTGTGTTTAGGCAAGGCGGTGGCTTCTTCCTCTGAGAAGACAGACTCCCAAGGCTTCAAAAATTTTGGGATCTCAGCTTTGCAGGATTCCATGGTGATTTTTTTTAGCTTAGGGGTCTGCTGAGGGCTCAAGCAGGGAACCTCTAAGGTTTGGCTCTCATGAGTGATAGTCACCTGATGGTTCTTGTAATCTAAGTTCAGTTGGTGGTCAAATTACTATTTAAAACCTATCACTACAGGTTTGGTAAGCTTCTCCATGACATAGAATCTGGTGGGCAGGAGTTCCCATTTAACTTCAGGGAGACAGACTCTTTGCATTTGTGGGACAGATCTGTTGTCTTGATGCCCAAGGTTACCAGTCAGGAGTTTCCCTGGATTGGTACACCCAGTTTCTCAGCTAGACTACGCTCCATTTATTTAAGGATTTTCCCACTGTCTAGGAGGGCTACAGTGTTCAACTCATGGTCATGGTAACATAAAGTAGTTTCAATGATATGATAAGACTGGGAAGTGTTATTTATTGCTAAAATGATGGCACCTTGGGTTCTGTTGGAGCGGCTAGTGCAATCCTTGGATAAGTGGTCACTCTGGTGGCAATAGAAGCATAGTCCACTTCTGGTGTGGTGTTGGTACTCTTCTGGGGTCATGTTCAAATGGGGCCTACTTGCACCAGGGACTTGGTTGTTCTGGGGCTGATCAGTGTGGTATCCTTACGGTTGGCTGAAGTCCATGCCTCTGGCAATAGCTAGGAGCTTTTCTGTGGGGAGGTTGCATTGGTGGTGTCTTGTTAGGCTGGTGTTGTGTGGGTTCAGACCATTTCTGAAATGCAAACCTGATATGCCGTCAGGAATTTTGGTGGCCTCTGCCAGGCGTAGGAATTGTTGTATGTAGGTCTCCAGGTTGTCCCTTCCTTGGGTCAGGCAGATGAGCCCCATGTAAGCTTGGATCTTGGCCCCAGCAGGGGTGGTTGCAGAGTTCATTCTCTCCAGGAATTAGTTGTAGGAGAGTATGAGGTCTGGGTTTTCCTCTAGACTGGTCAAGAAGGTTTCTCTGGCGTCATCCTTGAGTTGGGCAGCCACCATCATAACCTTCTGAGTGTTGTCTCTGAAGCTCTTGGGGTGAGCCTTAAACAAGGCATTTATCATTATCATACCTTTTCTGAAACCAGCCAAATCCATTTTTGGTAGGTCAGGAAAGGTCATAGGGGCAGCAGTATTTTGTTTTGAGGTGGAGGTTTTCACAGTCTGGACCTGGGATGGCTTGGTGACAATTCCTTCTTGGCTTTTGTTTGCTTCTTGTTTCTTGGTCATATACTGTCTTAGGTAGTAGGCTGAGGTAAAAAATAAAAGCATATAAGATGCCCCTATAATCAAAGAAGAATAGGGACCCAGTGTTAATAGTTTTGGTATGGTTGACATACTGTCACAGCTCATAATAGAGTCTGGCTGGACTTCCACAGGGGAGGTAGGCTGGGCCTGGAAGGCCATGTACACAATAGGTGTGATTCTGACCAGGTAGTTGACTGAAGTAGCTAGGGGACGCCAACTCCCAGTATGGGGCACAACCTGGTTGGCCAGCCCCAATACTGTGATATAGACAAACCCCAACTTACTGAAGTCCTGAGCAGGAGGCGCGTTGGGCAGGGGGGAGTAGCAGGAATCTCCTTCATATAAGGCAGGATGGTCTCTTTAGCACAACCAGGAGGGAGATCCAGATGATGGGGGTGTAAATACTCCAAGTTAAGAGTACAGGGTGGTTTGACTGAGGTAGCAGGAGTATAGCCAGGAGAGTATGGATAGGCAAGTTTATATTGAGTAGTAGATTCACAAATAGATGCAAACAGAATAATTAAATTTGAGCAAAAATAGATAATTCCTACAAGAAAATAATGATGTCTGGGCATAAAATTGTTTGTTTTAAGATTTCAACATTGAGAAAGGCTTCTCCTCCTCACTACTTATACTTACTGGTAATTTTGTGGCTTTTTATGCCACCAGAGATCTGATGGCATCAGTTTCAGTTAAACTTACAATTTTGACCAGAATTTGCGTACTTGGGCATGGAGGTGGATAGTCATTGGTTGGTATAACAGGAACCTTGCTTGGGCTGCAGCAAGCCAAGGTGCCACTGCTATTTATAAGACCCACAAGCAATAGAGTGCCTGATTACACAATCAAACAATTGAGCTCCCAATGTATTGTTTCCTGATAATTAAGAGGGCCAAAATTGTTCATGGAATTAAAGTCAGGGATTTGAGGCTTGTGTTCCTCTCAAATGCTGGGCCATTTGTTAATCAAAAGTGGGGTTTTCTTGCTCTGGGAGACAGTTGGTGAAGATTTTCAGGCTTCAGGTAGTTTGGCCTCTAAGAAGGCCAGCTGGTTGTCCAGTGAGTTCTGGGCCCTGAAAATTAGCTGGAGGACTAGAAGATCATGGAGCAGGACTAGCTGTAGAACTGGAAGCTGGTTGAGAAGGACCAGCAGAAGTAGATGAAGGAGCAATAATTCTGGACTTAGACTGCTGAAATTAGGATTGGGAATAAAAAAGAAGCAGTTAAAAAGAATTAAAAACAGCCAAAAAGATATGATAAAAAGATTTAGATAAATATCATATAAGAAATAAGTAGGGAAAAAGAAATAATTTACAGAAAAAAGACTGTAAATTTATAAGGAATTGATTGAGTAAGAAGGAGCCAAAGTGATCAGAGACAGGATAGGGAAACTTTGAAGGCAAAGGCTGGAGTTTTGCTGAAATGATTAAGTGAAGCAAGAAGCAAGCAGCAGGCAAGTTCACATAGCCAAAATGTTGAGTAAAACACAGAGAAACTCACAGAAACGTTGAAGAAATTAGGGTGCAAAAATCTTCTAAGTAAAACATAGTTGGAAGCGCTTGAGTTTTCCTGGAGAAACGTGACAGGAATTACAGCAAAATTGTTTGAAACATAGAGCAGGTGTTTATCTGGAGCGAGACAGTGCCAGGCGCAAACCAGGGTCAAAAACAAGTCATTTGAGTAAACGTTTTGGAAAAACAGTTCAATACAGGCGTCTGACTGGCTGCAGCTCAAATCTTGTTTGATCACTGTTTAAGGGCTTTAGCTGAAAGGTTTAAGTCTAAAAAATGAGATAATGAAGCAGAAAATACTGGGGTTTAGTTGGCTGAAGTAAGTTAAAAGGTTTAATATATTATAAAGCAAAAGAAACTGGATAGTTTAAGCCTGGAAACCCAGAGATATGAGAGAAACAAGGACTGAAACAAGGAGCTATAAAAGGGGGGTTAATATGAGGCTTTTTAGGGACTAGATCAAGTGGAATACCAAGGCCACTAAAGCTATACAGGGATATGGAGCCTAGAATAAGGAGCATGAGTCCAAGACTAAGGTGTAGGAGCCCAATACTAAGTACAAGGAGTCCAAGAGATTGTTGGAGGACTCCATGTATTGGCACATATTCATTATTTCCCTGACCCCTGGGCCATATACCAGAAGTTTTCTAAAGAGACTTCCTTCTGAAAGCAAATAAAAGCCTATTTGACCCCTGCCCAAATTTTCAAGTAGTACAGATAGGCCCTATTAGTGAGTTATTCAATATCTTCTACATTAGCCAAGGGGAGGAGGACACCTACCATCAAAGCTGTCAAAGGTTTGCCACTAGTAAAACTTCCAAGGATGAGTGGGAAAGGTTAACTAGACACCTTGAGATGACAGATAGGGGAAGGAAGCTTATTGGGAATTAGTTTACTAAGTTGTTAAAGGATTGGTATAGGCCCACAGAGGAACTAGCATCAGCAGAAAGTACAAGTGCATGGTAGGGGTGCCTGTCTGATTATAGAAAAAGTATTGGAAGAGTTTGCATTAATGCAGGCCAAGTATAATAAACTTCAAGCAAGCCACTTACTGCTACTGGGGAATGACATCTCCTTCCATCCAGTCCCTGTTTATGACCCAGGACACACAATGGGGACTGGTGAAAAGAAACCCCACAAGAGTATCATTTTAATCCAGAAGCTGCCTGTAAAATATTATTGTCATTCTAAAATAAATAAGATTGTGGGACATTAGTTCTATCATTTTATTAGGTATTTAGTTTTAGTTATTTTTCACTTCTCTACTGTTATAACAGAAAATTCTTGCCCGCTGGCCCACCTGACTGAGAAATCCTATGAAATCCCTGCCTACGTTTTATTTTCAACCAAGTGCATTGTTCATTCAGGTACACTTCTCAGAATATCCTCTCAACCCGGATTACAATGTGTTCACCTTGGATAATTTACTCTGCTTTGACTGCCTGTCAAGACAGAAAACCCCAAGCACAGCTTGTCACAAAGGAGCTTGGTACAAGCACCCCATGACCATATTATGTGAAAGATGCAACCATCTTCCATCCTATCAAATTGTCATGAAAGCCCTACCCACGCCAAAACCTGACTGCTTGCCCCTCAACACTGAGCCAGCACACTCTCTCCCAACCAATATGCAGACATGGCCTACATTACCCTGGATGGAATAGTTGACACCATGGCTACTTCCATTGGACCCTGGTCCTTGGTAGACCACTCAACACCTTATTTCTTCAATTTAGCACCCCTTCTATGATGAGCCCTACCCTTCTCCCAACCACCTAAGTTGACATCTGAAACCCTCAGGTCCTCTACCTGGATGTGATATCCTGATAAGCCAACTGGTGATACAAGAAATTTATAAACATTTAGTAAGTATAAAAGATGAGGAAGGGAAGCTTTTCTAATTTTTGACATAACCATTAATAAAAGTCTATGCAATGTGAGCATCTTTGTCTTACAGGATCTATTATATTGTTGGGAATTTTTATATATTATTTGCCTCTTTACACAAAGAGCAACAGCAATATTCATTCTCTTGCATATTGCTGTCAGGATCTACTCCATTCATCCTGTTTACCTCAGATTGCATCCCAGATCCAGAGTTCTACCACCTTCATCACTTGGGTTTTCTAACTGACCATTCATTCATCACCTCAGGAGGCTATCTTTCAATATCAATGATTGAAATCCCCAATTTTCCCTCTTATCAGAGGACCATCCTGTCCAAGACTTCAGTAAGCTGGGGCTTTTCTAAATAAAAGTATTGAGGTTAATCAATCAGGCTGTACCTCATACTGTTAGTTGGAGTCCCTGGGCCACTTCTGTCAATCACCTGATCTGAATTGTCATTATTGTCTATATGGCCTTTCATGCCAAGCCTGCTTCTTCTTTAGAAGTTCAGCCAGAATTTAATATGGGCCATGACAGGTTTGTGGAAATTTTCAGAGTTTTCTGAAGTGAATTAGTAGAGAAAAAACATAACAAAATAATTCAGAAAAATGTTGACATAGAAAGTTCAAAATTTCTTCAAATTGGATTGTTGGTGTTAAGAATATCAGAACAGCAGGGCAAAACAATGAGAGAATTTACCTAAGGGTTTTTCTGAAGACGGGTTGCCTGAGATGAAATAGGACAATCAGTTCAGGAAAACTTTTGGCTACAGGTTTAATTCAGGGGCAAAATCAAAAAAGAAAGATTGAAGGAAGCACAGCAAAACAGGGCAGCTAGAAGTTTTCTATAAAACCAGGTAAGTTTAAACATAGCAATACATTGAATAAAACAGGAAATTTTTGGGGTGTAAAGGCAAAACATTGAAGGTGCACTTGATGGAACATTTGCTACCTATTGGGGTTTTTGCAAAACTGTGAAGCATAGCAAAGCGCTTTAGATGTTGAAAAATGAAAAAAAAGTTGATGATACTGATTGAGTTTGAAGCTTATTTTACTAATAATTTTTCATTGTTAAAACAACCTAAAGCTTAAAAGATTTACTTATAATGATCAGGAAAATGAAATAGGACTGGTTACAGTAATTTTAAAAGCTAATTTTGTTATAAGAAAAAGAGAGCGCAAATAGTTTAAGCTTTTAAACAAACTATCTTAAAGGGAATTTAGACTAATACAAGAAAAAAATATATAAGTGTGGTTGGCTGAACAGATGTAAGAGTCCAGCTTTAATTAATAAATCTTAATATTGAACACGTCCTTGGGTTTTAAACCTGAAGATATTTCTTCCCTGAGTATTAAATATGGTTCTGATGACCCCCAAGTAGTGTTTAGCCCCCAAAAGTCTGCAAGAAGTTGCATTTTCAGAGTGTTTCTAAGATGATCTTTCTTCTGTTAATAAATACTTGTGCAACATCTACCCAGATTTACAGTGTTGAGAGCATGAATTCTTTCTCCTATATCTTTTATCCCAATGTTGGGCAAGAATAGCAGTATAGACAACAGTGCAGGAAGCTCTCCAGGAGCCAAACCTCCTGTTATAAGTGGGCCATAATGTCAAGAGGAATAACCCTTATCACAAGAAAAAAGGATTTACTAGGAAAGAAGTTTGAAGCCCTGTTCTAGGAGCTATACACTTCTCAGAAGGACTAACTCAGGTAGATGTTATGATTCACAAAGAAGATGCCAGAATGCTAGTGAGAAAGGTTTTGGTGGAGTTTTCAGGACTTCAAGCTAGGTAACTAGTTGTAGAAGCACTACTACTAGAGAATTCATGACGGCGTATACCTGATTTCATTCCAGCCACCATGACTGCTAAATTTAACGCCCTTGAGCTGTAGCACACAAATCCAAGATAATCCCCCTGCAGCACACCTTTTATAAAGTTAGCATTAATGCTGAAAGGCCCCTTCCTCACTCCATATCAGGGTGTATATTTATTCTGGTTGCTTTGAAACATTTCAGAAAATAGCTTGAATCCAGGTCTACCAGGAGCACCATCACTAAAGCTACAGCAGCTTTTCTCTTACATGACATCTTCTATAGGCATGAATGCCCTCAAGTGCTGCTCTTTAATAATGGTTATAATCCCAACACTTTCTTAGTTATGTCTGTAGTTAAAGCTCTGGGCTCACATCAATCCTTTTCAGTGCTCTGAAATCCCTTCATTAACAGCGTGATAGAGCAAGCCTACTCCATGTTAGCTTCCACTATGAGGAAACTACCTAATTCATATGTTGCTAATTAGTATATATACTTTCCTGCTGCTCTGTTTGCTTACTGTCTTAGTAGGCAAAGGGTAACTGGATTTTCTCATTTAGCTATTTTATATGAAATAGAAGTGGCTACTTCTTCTCCCCAAGTGTTTCTCTCTTTGCTTCTGAATCTGTCCCTAATTCTGATGATTATATCAAAGAACTAGTCAGCCGCATTGTTAATACCCAGGCCTCAGCTTATGTCTCTGAATATAAAACTAAGGCTCTAGAGATCACTCCTGAAAACCCTGGGCACACCACATACCTGAATTTTAATTGGGAGATCATCATCTCTACTATCAACATTGAGTAAGAGATCAAGCTCATAAGTTGGACTTGCTGTGGGTTGGTCCTCTGGACGTCACCTTCAAACAAGGTTCTGAGTACATGGTCAAGCTACTGTCCTTGGGCCACCCTTTTTCCTGTGTATGTGTCAAGTTTCTCTGCAAGTATACCTTTGCAGGCCAATCTGGATGGGATCAATGTTTTGAATAGCATATTCAAACCATTTAAATTTTGCCTACATTGGGTTTATATTTCAAATCAACATCAGAAATCCTCCTTTCCCACCTGCACCCCAAAACTGTGGTAGCTTCACAAAGGGTGCCAATTCAGTTCCCCCTTTGGTTTCATGCCGCAAAAATATGCTCTCCAGATGATTGGGTGACCAGTGATCTTACTTCTCAGGTAATGCTTTGGGGTGCTTCAGGGTACTTTATGTAACAAGCCTGTTTCTCAATAAAAGTTGAGCTCACTTCACATCTCTCAGTGGGCTCACTCAGCTCTTCTCTACCCATTCTTTGGCCATGTCTGAGGAACATATCTAATATCAGACCTTTCCAGGACTGTAAGGAAGAACCCTTATTCATCCCTGAAGGCTAACCTTTTGGATTAGTATAAACCCAACCCTACAGTTAGGGTTTCCCTGCTGTGTTCCTTGGCCGCACCTAAGGTAGCACACAGTGGCAGGCCTGATCAGGCGCCCTGAGATGATGGCAACTCCCATGAGTTCCAGAGCTTAGCAGCTACCAAGGCAGGTATCTATATAATGCAAACAGCTTACAGTACCATCCCGGTCCACATCACCTGTAAATGTATCCTCCTGTAAGTTCAGCCCGTGTTGAGAGATACTTGACTGCAAGGATGTAGCCCTAACACCCTGTTAGCCTAGGCTGCGCCTGCTGTAGGCAGGGAGTGACATGTGTCAGTCTTGGTAAACAACCTAGCCTTCTGGAATAGGAAGGAAGAGTTTGGGGAGGGGTAGCTATACCACCCCTACTCAGCCCATCCTTAGGAAAAGGTTTCTTGAAAGTAGGCTTTGATTGAGCCCACCGCTGCTGCAGCCAAAATAGTTATAGTCAGTGTTTGTGTTTTGAAAGGCAACGGCCCAAGAAAAGGATAGAGAGAGATATCTAAGGCAATGCAATGTTTATTTGGGAATGATGAGAGTTTTTGTATTTTAGAAAGTAGTTGTGGGACCACAAGAGGGTGGCACAGTGACATGGCCCAAGTAGGGTTTGGATTTTGGATAACTTATTGAGAGATCTTGGCTGTATTTGGCATCACTCCTTATAAGAAGTTATGGGACTGTGGGGTTCCTGTCCCCAAATTGTGTCCTGGGTCATAGACAGGGACCAGCTGGAAGGAGTTGTCACTCTCTAGTATGTGAAAAGATATCTCAGAAAATATGTATAGGGGTCAAAATAGGCTTTTATTCACTCTCAAAATGAATATCCCCTTAGAAACCTTCTGGTATACAACCCGGGAGCCAAGGTAACCATTTATATGTGCTAATAATGAGGGTCCCCCAACCATATCTTAGACCTCTGCTTCTCAGCATTAGACTTTTACTCCTTTGTCTTTGACTCCTGCTCCTTAGTCTAAGGTTCTAGCCTCTGATCCTGAGCTTCAGCTTTCTCATCTTAGGCTTCAGCTCTTTTATCTTGGGCTCCTTCACTCTGCTCCAGCACCAACTCTTTATCTTCATCTTAAGCTCCTTAATCTTGGGCTTCTGCACCTGTATCTTGGTCCTCTGCACCTTTGCCTTATGCTTAAGACCTTTGTAATCCATTTGAATCAGTCTTTGTGGCTTTTGAAGTACACCGTGTGAGTCCCTGAAAAGTCTCAGATAGCTTTCCTTTTTATAGCTCCTTGTTTCAGTCCAGATTCTCTCTCAGAACTCTTGTTTTTTAAATCTTAAACTATCCAGTTTTTCTCTATCTACAATATATTGAACTTTATATATTACTTCAGCCAATGAAAACCCTGAGTTTTATGCTTCATTCTCTCATTTTTTAGGATTTAACTCTTCAGTTAAAGCCCTCAAAACACTGATCAAACAAGCTTTGACCTGCAGCCAATCAAACGCTTGGATTCAGCAGTTTTTCCAAACAGTTCACCCAAATGACTTGCTCTTAACCATGGTTCAAACTCAGCGCTGTCTTTCTCTGGATAAACAACTGCTCTGCATTTTGAATGGTTTTGCCGTAATTCCCATCATGTTTCTCTGGAAAAACTTGAGCAATTTTGCCTATGTTTTACATAAGAGATTTTCAAACCCTCAATTCTTTGATGTTTCTCTGAGTTTCTCTGTATTTTCTTCAGCATTCTACAACTTCAAACTTGCCTGTCACTTGCCTTTTTCCTCTCTTAATGTAAGGTCTGGTAGCCTGGGGTAAATTATTGCAGACTAAAGCCTTTAACCCAAGAATATTTATGATTGTTAAGTATAGAAAGGTCAGTAAGGTTTTCAACAACAACTGCACTAAAGCTCTGTAAAGTTTATAAGAAGTGAATTAAGGACTAAGACAATTTATTAAACCTAAGAAAAGAAAATAGAGACCAGTCTTAATGACTGAAGATTGGGTCAAAAAGTTGATTTCTAAGTCTGGGTAATGATCAGCATTAGCAGGAGGGTTAAAACTATCAACTATTAAAGTGTGTGTACCACTATAAATATTGCCTAGCTGGTGAAAAATGTAGTCAAAAGGAATCATAAACCTAAGAATTCAAAGAGAAGGTAATTTGCAAGAGAAAGATTGAAAAAGAAGAAAACACAAGCCACAAAGCCTAACAAGTACCTTTTTGGGGTGCAAGTCAAACAATTTCACCTTATTGTTGAGACTGGTAAACCAAGCCTTTTATTTAGCTTTGGTAGAATGAGGTGCAGATTTAAAAATAAGAGTTTAACCTGTAAAGGTTAACTGACCTTGAGAGGAACAAAAATCATGGTTTTTGGTCAACTGCTTAACTAACTTTAAAAGTTAAGTATGCATAAAGGAGACTTCAGAGGGAGAAAGGCGGTTACAGTGAGTACCTAGGCAGTTTAAGTGAGAAAGAAGGAAGTAAAACTAAGTTTAAAGCCTGGGAAATGACGTAATTGATGTATAGTGTTAGGAAAAACGTTTGCAAGCCAAATTATTAACTTGGTGTATAGGTCCAGAGTATGAATCTGGTGGCAGAAAGGTAAGGAGGTTTAAAAACAACTGTTAATCACTACTAGATTAATAGAAGGCTTGGGAAAGCAATAATCAAATCCAAGGTAATACAGGTAAGGGATGGAGGAAAGGAGAGGGTAATTGGTGAAAGGTGCAAATAATTTGGGCAAGTAGAACTGGGTATTTTGGAGAGAAACCCCCAATTAATGTTGACAGAATAATAGCTACAAAATGAAAGTGAATCCTGACACTTAATCATTTTGGCAAAACTTCAATACTTGTTTTAATAGTTTCTCTGTCCTGTTTCTGGCCTCTTTCTGGCTTCATTTTAACTCAATCAGCTCTTAATAAATTAAAGTTTAATTCCTGTAAATTATTTCTTCTCTTCTTTCCTTTATTCATATTATAATTAATTCCTTCTTTTATCTGGTGGATCCAGGTCCAACCAGTCCATCCCGCCATTATCCTGCCCTTGACTCTTATTGTCATTACCTTCATTTGACAAAGCTTTAAAGAGCTTTGTCTCCAGAGAGGCAATTTTATGGGACAACGCTTTGTTATCATCCTGCCAACGGGCCATGATCTCAACGCTCTTTTCCTCCCTTGCCCTTAAAGCCTCAATTTCACAATTTTCCTTTGCTTTCACTTGTTGTAAGATATTGTCCCATCCTACTAACAGGTTCCAGGAATCCCACACATAGATTTGGTTTCTTTGGGCAGGAGTACCTTCTTTTGCAAAATAATTGGAATTTAACTCTTCAAACGCAGCCTTTACTTCCACCAAGGACTCCTCAGGCACAGTCTTAGTAACCTCCAAGTTTTCCCAAGCTTCCTCCAAGTTTTCCCAAGCTTCCTCCAACAAACTTATAGGAACCTCTTTCCTGACAGCAGCAGTTTCCACGCAAAGTACTCCAAATTTGGCCCTTTCAAAATTTAACAAAAAAGACATAATAATTGAAAAGGAAGTTGAGGGGAAAGCGTCAAAATCAACAATATATATTTATTAAAGTTTAGCTGTTTTCACTTATATACCATTTGGGGCATATTTGGCTGAAACCCCCTCTGGTTCCTGAATCAACCTATGGTTCATCTCACGTGATCTATGACGTTTGAGTCATCCAAACCTAGATCTTTACCTAAAAGATCACCAATATTTCTCAACCTATGAGAATCAACCTACAATGGGAAGAGGTCACCTGACTCCATTCATCCCAATTTACTAATTCAGCATGGAGCTTCCTCAGCTCCCGGCGCCAAACCCCTGTGGATTAAACATCCCAAAACTCAGCTATTGATGTTCCAATTGGAAATCAGCTAATTAACCCTGAATTCCTAGGTATCCTTGCCTTTATTTAGTTATCTTTGTATTTAATGGTTTTTTGCCTTAAAACCCATTAAAATGCTTCAAAACTTGAACCAGGCGCCAAAGCGGCATTTTACACCTCACTTAGGCAGTGCAGCAGCGCCTTTAACCTTATGAATTTTCAAACATGGTGCTTCCAACCCAAAATCTGGGGGTTTTCCTATGGTTAGCCTTAACCAAACCTCTTGACACAGTCAAGGCCATTAAACCAATATAATTAAATCATCATTAATTATATTCCCATGTATTTATTAATTAATCTTCCTGATTAATTAAACCGTTTTGAGACATCCCGTCTCCCAGATTGACTCAGCCAATCTTGCCTTCTGTTCTTTTATTGAACCTAGATATCCAGTTTTCAGTAATCTTTACTTTAAGACTTCCAATCCAACCTATCTACATGCAATAAAAGAAAAACAGAGATAACTTTATATTTTGGAGCATTTATTTGGCTAAATACTCAATAGTGACTGTCATACAGCCACATTTATACAGTAGCTTTAAAAGCTATGGCAACAACCAAAAATACCTCAGATTTAAACAAAATGATTTCATATTTGAACAAAATCCAAGTTGCGCAAGATTCAGGATTAAAAAATTAAATATTTTTGGTTAATAAATGAACTGTCAAACAAAATTAGAGCAATCTATAAGCAAGATTCCACAAGCACAAAACAAAATGAAGTCACACAAGATGTGTAGTATGAGCAGCCTAAAATAGAAAAGTAACAGTTTTACAGTCAATCAACAGCTATCCAATTTAGGAACAGAGGCATTTTATCCATTTTCATGGCTCCTGATTTGTATGGAATAGTTTTGAGAACCTTCCAAATATGGACTTGAGATTACAATACAAATAAATCATATAATTTTAAGCTTCTACTTTTAATGATTTTATCCTAGGTTTTATTTATGGTTTTAACAGCAATATCTTTGACGGCGCCAGCAGCCAATCCAGCTTCAATGGAGGCAAGGCTCAGAACGTGGAGGCGCCTGTTTACACCCAAGCCTTTGAGGCAGTTAACAAGTAAGCTGACCTGTTACTGACCCCTAACCCATATGGATTTGACTTGTTTGAGAGTCACTTAGTATCTAGCTCTGCTCATGCTCCTGCACCCACCCCCACACAAGCTGCCCGCCAACCAACTAATCAGGATAACAACCTTGATTTGGAACAACTTCCTGCCACCACCCAACCTGCCCCCTACAGCCAATCAGGCTTCAGCTCCCCTGGCCCAGCGCCCCAAACAACAAATTATCACCGCCCAAATTCTCCAGGAAATTGTGGTACTAAACCTACAGGGTCTGTCATGGGACCAGATTGCCGCCCAGTTGCAATTTACCCAAGCCACCATAATGCAGGAGTTCAACAACCTAATGAACAAGGGGAATCTGATTGGGACAGCCAAGAAGCCAAAGAAGGCCCCCATGTCCCAGATAACCAAGGCCTACCCAATAATGCTTGACCTCCTCCAGCGGGACCCCAAGCTTCCCATAACCCAGGTCCACAAACAGCTTGTGCACCATAACATATGGGTCTTTAAGTGCATGGTGCAGCTCTGGATGCACAGAAAGGTGGCTTACATACGGGATCTTATCAATTTTTCCAGCAACCAATGGGATAACGCTGAGGATTCCCTGTATAACACCGCCATCAAATCAGCTCTGGTCTGATGCCTGACTAGTCTAACTGATGATGCCATGTTCATCTCCTATTACAAGCTATTGATAGCTTTTGATGATTTTGGCGAGCAAGGAAGACCTGCCACTCAAAAAGGAAGAAAGAAGGTCAAGAAGGGGACTTTCATTGGTGCGTTTCTGGCTGTTTTAGCCAAGGGTTTTGTCTACTATTGGACAAACCCAGATTTCATTGATGACTACTTGTACAGCCACATCCTTGGTGGATTACTTGACTCCTTGGATGGCTAGAATTCCAAGTACCAGGTTTTCTTGAGCTACCAGATGGAGGGTAGCTCCACCATCCTCAAGGCCATCCAGGAATGCGGGCACCAGGCCTCTGTATACCCAGCTGGTCATGCTGACATTCATCTTGATGATGTTGTATTCTTTAATATTGGAGATACACTCCAGGAGCGCCTCCCTCAGGCTTTTAACGACCTCTATCTTGGGGTCCTTGATCACAATTCTCTCTTTGGCTGCCAACTGGTGGCTGAATTATTTGCGCAAATGATTTTCCATGTGAATATGGGCAACCAATCACAGAAAGACAAGTGCCTCCCACCACGTGCCACTGCCACCTACCAGTCCATCCAGCCAATGACAGATGATGAATACACCAAGTTGTATATGGTAGCCATCAAGTGAAATCCTCCTGCCTCCACCCCTGCCACCAACACCCCTCACCCGCAAGCCCAACTCACCCAATCCCAGACCCGCCAGGCCAGCACTGCCTCTACGTCTTCCTTCCTGTGCCATTCTGCCTACTAGACATCACTCTTCCCCGCCCCAATAAACCCCCTGTTGCCAAAAAATTTATATTTATATTATCTTTATTTTTAATTTCACTTGTTCATGTTCTCTTTTTTTATAGTTGTTTATATTCTTTATGCTCAATTTATTTCTATAAAATCATATATTTACTATGTTGTGTATCTAGATCCAGAACACAGTTATTTTTAGCACTTTGCACAGCCCCTTGTAAAAATATTAACAACAATTTGGTGATCAGCTAAATTTGAATTAGAAAATTATAGGTTAATTGTTTTTAGATAAAGTTATTACTGATCTGAATTCAAAAACCTTAATGATAAACTTTAAGCCAATCAGGAGCCAAGTGATAAAGTGATTGTTGTGATATAAAGGGTCATTCAATAATTCTTTGATGCATGTGCGCTAATTAATATGATTGGCTGGTTGTTTTACCATTGTGAGCCATTGCCGCTGTGGCAAGTTGTTGGTGGACTAGTGCCAACCCAGCAGCTTATTGGGCACTATTCCATCAACAACTTGCCACAGCAGCAATGGCTCACAACGGCAAAACAACCAGCCAATCATATTAATTTGTGCACATGCATCAAAGAATTATTGAATGACCCTTTATATCACAACAATCACTTTATCACTTGGCTCCTGATTGGCTTAAAGTTTAAAATTAAGGTTTTGAATTTTGATCAGTAACAACTTTATCTAAAATCAATTAACCTATAATTTTCTAATTCAAATTTAGCTGATCACCAAAATGTTGTTAATATTATCACAAGGGGCAGTGCAAAGCGCCAAAAAAATATGGCAATTAAGGAAACCATGCCAACACAAAGCAAACAACATATATTGAGTTAAGCATAAAACATATACACAATGGGTAAAGGGATGGGATAATGTAGCAAATGGGAAAACAAACAGGGATAAACAAAGAGGCAATAGTATCAGAATAACACAGATTTTATTGGGATGAAAGCTATAAAAACATATGGAAAGGTTAGTAAAAAATCAATGAGATAATTGGAGAAGCTGCTAAAAGACCTCAACTCAGCAATTGCTGAAATTAAAGAGATTGACCACAAGGTCAAAGCAAGAGTTAAGTCTGCCGTCCTTGAAGGGGAAAAAATAGACAAGGTGTCTGCAAAGGCCCTTATGACCAAAATACAAGACACCCAGGAGAAGACAATTGAGTGCTTACTAAATATTCAAAAAAATGTGGTTAAGGGCCTCCAGTTCAAGTCATTTGCCCTCTCTGCGCCGTCTGTCTGGACAGATGACCCTGAAATGTACGCCCATCTCAAGCCGGCCAAGCCCGCAGGAAAGAGGACACAGAATTACCTGCTCAACTTCTTGCGCCAATAATGGCCAAGCTGGCTGAGGCTGCAGGCAAGGAAGAAACACAAGAAGGTAACCTAAAAATAAAATTGATAAATTTTCAAAATAATTACCTTTTTTTAGAAAACATAGACAGTGAACTCTGTCTGGTCCTGGTCCCTTTTGTCTCCCCCCCACCTTCTACACCAACTACACTACTCATGTGGCCAGGCAGTTGTATCTGTCCCCCCTGTCTTGCGGGAGCTAGAAGACCGCATCCACAGGTCCTTTTTTATGTTGCAGGAGGCATTAGCCGGGCTGAAGCATGGCAAGGGAGCATCCAGGTGGGCAGTTACTGCCTACAAGTGTTGCAACTGAACCAGTGAGGATTAAGTATTTGGAATTAGGGAAGACAACAGTACAACAGGAAAGAACAGAATAATAAGAATAAGGTATCTTTTATTGTAGGATATTGTGATTAATATACCATATGGGGAAAGCCACCAGGCCACAAAGGGGTGGCATGGTGGGAAGTTCCATGTAAGGTTCAAAGCCAAGGAATAACTTGTGCGGGGATCAGCAAGTTGGATTGATAGTGCTCTTAATTAGAATGAAGTACCTGCCATTCAATATTGCCATCAGAATAGTTCATGTTGTTAGATACATCAAGGGGCAACTCATCAAGCGCCCCCTGTGTATTGTAAGATACTTTGGCAGGTGATTCTGGAAACTTGGTTGCAACACCCGCCCCCTTGCCCCCTGATTGTTGTCAGACACCAAGACTGGAGTCTGCAGAAGGTCTTGGAAGGTCTGCACAAACAGTCCTTGTGTGGGGATGGCGCAGCAGGGGCGCAAGCAATCATGGTGAAGCTTCTTGGTGTTTCCTTGGGCATCTTTGAGTTGATAGGTATGATTGTCATAGACAGCAGCTATCTTGAAGGGCCCTAGGTGGTTGGGCTCCAACTTGGCAGAATTGGGATTGAGGGTGTAGAAGGGGGTCACCTACGGCGTATCTAGCTTTGAGATGCTTTGTCCCTCCTGTAATCTGCTTGTGTTTGATTTCCTGGGCTTTGGAACACCATTGGTCTAGGGACAGAGTTGTTACCAGGGGAGGCTTGTCAGGAACCTTAGGCTGTAGTTTTCCCTGTTCAACCCCTGTCAGACTGTCAGGTGTTCCATAGCAAGGGTGCTAGGGCTGAACCCAGTGCCCCTGTTGATTCTTGCTTGCAGGATAAGTAGAGCAGTAGACAGGTGTTCAGTTCATGCGGTGTTAGGGTGTTCTTGTGAGAGCTTGGCAATCAATTGAACCAGTGAGCCATTTAATTGTTCCACACGTCCATTGGCTTGAGGATGGTAGGGGGTTGTAACTGTACGTTGGAGTGCGTTCTTGGTGCAGTATACCCTCATGACATGCCCAATAAGTTTGGGGCCGCCACCTGTGATGAGATGTTTGGGTTGCCCAAAGCAGGCCACAATTTCCTTGCCAATGAAGCGGGTGATGGTGGTGGCAATGTGGTTGGTTGTTGCCCAGGCCACTGGTCAGCAATTGAAGTAATTGATGGCAGTGATAATGTACTTCTTTCCCAGTCTGTCTTTGGGGAGTGGCCCCACAATGTCAAGGGCCCACTTCTTGAAGGGTTCCATGGCCTTGATGGGCAGGACAGACTTGGGGGGTGTAGATTTAGATGTGTTCTTTTTGCACAACATGCACGTTTCAAGGAGGTCCAAGATGTCTTGGCGCATGCACAGCCACCAAACCTTCTGTTTCATGATCTTGAAAAGGTTACGCCCTCTGATGTGACTCAGAGTATGATGGTAGTGCAGTATTGTGTCCCCTTGTTGCGTGGTGGGAATGTAAGGTGTCTTTTTACCAGTCTCTGCCCAACAACAGACGTTACCAGCATCAGTGGTGAACTGGCTTTTGTTGTCCTTCAACTTGGAGATGGTTACTGAGTTAAGGCCCTAGTAGCAAGTCACCTCAGGGCAGAGGTAAAGCATGGGCTAATCTGGATCCAAACCATTGTCTCCAGTGATGGACACTATGTAGAGTTGCAAAAGGGTGTCAGCTGTGACAAGTTCCTTCCCAGGCTTGTACTTGATGCGCAACTGGTAAGGGGATAGACGCTCAACTCATCCTGCTTGGCGGCGTGTCAAGTGGGATTGTGTGTTGAAGTATTGAAGTGACTTGTGGTCTGTTAGAACGTGGGGTGGGAAGGTAGCACCTTCCAGGTAACATCTCCACTTCTTGACGCAGTGTACAATGGCTGTCAATTCTTTATCATGGATGGGTGTTGCAGATTGAATGGATTAGACATTAAGTTGTCCATCTAGGAATCAAGCAACAGAACAATTGCGTGATTGCTTTATTGCGTCCTAATTTACTAAGGATAAAGACGTTTAAAACGCCTCTAAAACAGGTGTTTGAAGCACCTTTCAATTGTGCATAAGGCATGGGCTTTACTTCTGAGGTTAATAATAGAACAACAAAGTTATTTATATCTGCCTCCTTAAGGAAAGCCGCATGAAACCAGTTGTTCTCTTGTGTGGGACTTTCTGCTGTGCCAATCCACTCTCCTCTATTAGGGAAGTCCTTCTGTCTGTGCCTCCCTTCCCCTGGTGGCTATTCCCCCACCTCACACTATATAAGTACAATACTATCATAATAAACACAAGTTTTTTCTTATTATCTTATTATATTCTTCTATCCTTACCCAGGCTGTCACTATATCATAACAGATATAGTATTAAGATAAAGAAGTAGTAGACTAACTATTTGTAGAAATCAGCACCCAGGCTGCATATTTTACAACATTGGCGCTCATGGCTTCTTCAAACCACAGCTTCCTCTCTTTCTACCCCTGCGGCCTTGTTTTTGTGGAGGGAGAGAAGTCCTTTCCTATACCTGCGGCTCCTTCTGCCCAACCCACTCCAGTATTAACCTTCACTGCTTCTGGCTCTCTATCTGGTAGACTCCATGGCTCTTCCTATGGTCAACCAGGACTAAGCCAGTGGTTGCCTAACTGCCAACAACTTTTGGAAATTGCCAGCTCCCAATCAAGTATAATCTCCTGGATGAACTCCATTTAAAAAGCCCTTACCTCCTTGATACCAATTCAGCCTGACCCCATGGCTGAAGCAACTGGCATGAACTGCGTCTCCTGCTCCTTAGAGCCTGCCTTGGTGAAGGAAGTATGCTGTCAATATTATCCTCCTTCTTCTTCTGGTTGTTCTCCTGATGGAATCTCCCTTAATTCTGGAACCCTCCAAACTGATAGCTTCTCTGGCCCCTGCTCTGGCCCACCAAACCTTGCTCAAAGTATATCAGAAGCTGTTCACTCCAACTCTAGAATGGCTCTATGAATGAGCAATATAGAACATGTACTTTCTTCCTTGGTACCCACCCAGATGAATCAACATGTTGCCCTGGAGTTCTATGATCCTCAACAGAAAACTCCTAAGCCAGAAGACATCCATAACAGCTGCACCATGGGATTCTCTGCTCTTCAGGATACTATAAAGGCTCAAGAGAGACAGATGGGGCTTCTGGAAGTGAATTAGTTCTGGCCTTTAGGAAAAGAAAGAGTGGCTAGATGAGTTGAATGCTCAACATGCTCTCCTTGACTCCTTTCAGACCCGCTTAGCAAGCACCTTTAAGATGCCTCAGCAATTAGTACCCCTGATACTCTAATGAGATTGTATGGGAATGCTAAAGCTGATTGTTCCCCCTCTCAGAAGATCCTTACTACATTTCCCCTTCCTGACTCCCACCACTGTCACAGAAGCAATGGAGAGGATGTCTCCTTCATTGCACCTTCAGCAGGTACCCTGGAGTCTCCCTGGGAACCTGATAGAAATCCCTCTATCACTCCTGATAGTTCTGAAGCAACTAAACCTCAGGCTAGTCAGAGCAAGGAAGAATTCACTGATGATTCTGGAATTGAGTAGTACAATGAGGATCACTCAAAAAACTACTAAGTAGCCAGGACAAGGAGAAATCCTTGACTGCATTTGTGGTTTCACCTCCCTCCTCTCCCCCCATTCCTCTCCCCCCTGACAAGCCTGTGCCTGACCCTGGCACTTGTTGTTCCTTTACAACAGAGCCTTCTGATGCCCCTCTGCTGGTTGACTTTGCCTCTCAATCAGAAATGTTGGATTCTTGCACTGTGAGAATGCAAGATGATCTTGCCTACTGGGTCCTCACATCCAAATTCTTCTTGGCCATGGACCTGATACCTGGCTACTGGCAGATTGATCTCCCTCCAGATGACCCAGAGAATTGTGTCATCCTTGCCAACCAAAGGCTGTTCTAACCTACCAGGATGCCTCAGGGTCTCTCTAATGCCCCAGCCACCTTCCAACAAGCTATAAACGCTGTGATGGGGGACCTCAAGCCCTCATGTGCCCTGGTCTATCTGGATGACATTAAAGTCTGCTTTTGCATCTATTAAAAACACCTGGAACCCCTGGAAGAAGTGTTCAAACGTCTGCACTACATCAATCTGTAGTATACCAATGGAGAGCTTCTGGTTGCTTATATGCTGCGTAGTAAGAAGGTCAAGGTGCTATCTCTCTTGTTTGGGGAAGCCAAGGGAATCCCAGTCTATGCCTCCTGTAATGTGACTATCCCACCTGTCTCTCAGGTAATCCACAATAAAGGCCTCTTGCTGGCTCTACCAGCTGGCACTCATGGAGAAATTTTTGGCATCCCTAATGCCTCCAGACTAGAACCATGGGTTGCACCAGGCATCCTCATGCCAAGTGAGAAGGAGGTATTTGTAATCTTGGCCAACATGAGTTATGAAGCTATGGTTGTCTCCAAACACCAACTTCTGGCTTATATACAACTGGAAGAGCATGACAACCTGCAGGAGACCGCCCCTTTGCGGACTTCTCTGAGTTGGGTCTATCCTGTGAGCAACCACTGGTGCTATCAGTCATAAGCCGCAAATCCCTATCCAGCCTCTCCAAAGAGCAGAAGGATCAAGCTATGGATCTCTTTGCCCAGTATAAGGATGTGTTTTCCAAGGATGATTATGACCTGGGCAAGGCTGCATATGTTGCTCATCATATTGACACCCAAGGCAGTCCACCTATCTGTTCCAGACCTATGCGGCGCAGTCAAGCCAATCATGTTGTGGCTAATAGGGAGCTTCAGAAGCTATTGGGATCTGGCTTACTGGTCCCCAGTAAAAGCCCTTGGGATTCCCCTCTCCTGATTATCAAAAAGAAGGGTGGCAGCAACCGTGGGGTGATTGACTACTGTCAACTGAATGCTGTTACCAAGAAGGATTCATATCCCCTCCCTTGTATTGACAATACCTTGGACCAACTGGGTGGTGCCAAGTTCTTCAGTGCCATGGACTTTATCAGTGGGCACTGGCAGATTGATCTACCCCCTGTTGATCAAGAAAAATGTGCAATCATCACTGACCAAGGGCTATTCCAACCCACAAGGATGCCTCAAGGTCTTTCCAATGCCCCAGCTACCTTCCAGCGGGCCATGAATGCAGTGATGGGTGGCCTCAAACTCACCAGTTTCTTGGCCTACCTGGATGACATTAATGTGTTCTCCCACACCTTTAATGAGCACATACAACACTTGGAGAAAGTCTTCCAGAGGTTACTTGCAGCCAATCTCAAGCTCAAGCCACGCAAGTGCAACTTCTTTAGGGAGCACCTTGAGTTCTTGGGGTTCATCATTAGCCAAGATGGACTCCACCTGGTACCCTTGAAGGTGAAAGCCATTGAGAAAATGCAGATCCCAGCCAATAAGCAGAACATGCAGGTCTTCCTGGGGATGATTGGGTACTTTTATTGCTTCATCCCCAACTTTGCATCCCTGGGCAACCCCCTTTTTCAGCTTCTCTGAGCTGATAAGAAATTCTTCTGGAGCCCAGTGTGCCAATCTGCCTTCAATTCTCTCAAGGGAACACTGACTGCAGCCCCTGTACTGGCCTACCCAAACTTTTCCAAGCCGTTTTTGGTTTATACAGATTCTAGTCTGACTGCAATTGGGGGTGTTCTCTCCCAAATGGACTCCAAAGGACTTGATCACCCTGTTGGATACTGCTTGTGTACGCTTAACGTTCACAAGATGAACTACACTATTGTTGCAACTGAGTCTCCAGCCTTGCCTGCTAACGTATCTTACAATACACAGGGGGCGCTCAACAAGTTGCCCCTTGACATGTCTAATGTTATGAATTAATCTGATGGCAATATCGTATGGCGGGTACTTCATCCTAATTAGGAGTGCTACCAATTTGACTTGCTGATCCCCGCATGAGTTATTCCTTGGCTCTAAACCTTACATAGAACATGCCACCCCCTTGTGGCCTTGTGGCTTTCCCCATATAGTATATTAACCACTATATTCTAAAATAAACAATACCTTGTTCTTATTATTCTGTCCTTTCTATTAGACTGTTGTCTTCCCCAATTCCAAGTACTGAATCCTCATTGGTTCAGTTGCAACAGTGGTAGCAGAATTAGGTTTACAACCTACCTAAAACAAAATTCCCCCCAAGAAAGGACAGAGTACGGGCTGTATGGCTACTCCCCAACCAGAGACTTTCCTGCCGATCCCCAAGGGGGACATCCCTGACGGGTATGACATTTATCAAAACCAGCTAAAAGCTAAACCCTCCAAATGCAAGTTTCTCAAGTCAGAGCTGTTATTCCTTGGGCACACCATCTCTGCCCAAGGGATAAAGCCCGACCCTGCCAAAATCAAGGCAATCACCAGCATGCCGCCCCCCACTGATGTGGGCCAGGTGCAGACAATCCTAGGCATGATTGCCTACGTACGCAAGTTCATTCCCAATTGTGGGGAACTAATTGCACCTCTCACTGAGCTCCTCAATACCAAACAGTGCTTCCATTTGACCCCTGTCAGAGATTGAGCCTTTGAGATGTTGAAGCAAAGTCTCACAACAGCACCAGTACTGCAGTTCCCCAATCAAAACCAACAGTAAAAACTTGAGAATGATGCCTCCAACAGGGCCATAGGGGGCGTGCTAAGGGTAGAAACTGATGATGGTGTCTTCCTCCCTGTAGAATACAAGTCCAGGAAGCTTACTGACTTGGAACAATGTTACCCCATTCATGATAAAGAATTGGCAGCCATTGTACACTGCATTGAGAAGTGGCGCTCTTACTTGGAAGGAGCTACCTTCCCATCCTGCGTTCTGACAGACCACAAGTTGCTCCAGTACTTCAACACGCAGTCCCACTTGACACACTGCCAAGCAGGATGGGTTGAGTGTCTATCCCCTTACCAGTTGCACATCAAGTACAAGCCTGGAAAGGAGCTTGTCACAGCTGACGCCCTTTCACGGCTCTATGTAGCGTCCATCACTGAGGACAATGGCTTGGACCCAGATTAGCCCATGCTCTACCTCCGCCCTGAGGCAACTCGCTACAAGGCCTTAACTTGGCCACCATCTTCAAATTGAAGGACAACAAAATTCAGTTCACCACTAATGCTGGCAATGTCTGTTGTTGGGCAGAGACAGGTGAGAAGATGCCTTACATTCCCACCACGCAAAGAGGGGACACAATATTGCACTACCACCAAACCCTGGGTCACATCAGAGGGCGTAACCTCTTCAAGATTATGAAACATAAGGTTTGGTGGCTGTGCATGCGCCAAGACATCTTGGACCTCCTCAAAATGTGCGTGTTGTGTGAAAAGAATATGTCCAAACCTGCACCTCCCAAGTCTGTCCTGCCCATCAAGGCCATGGAACCCTTCAAGCAGTGGGCCCTTGACATTGTGGGGCCACTCCCCAAAAACAGACTGTGAAAGAAGTATATTATCACTGCCATTGACTACTTCACTTGCTGGCCAGTGGCTTGGGTGACAACCAACCACACCGCCACCACCATCACCATCACCTGCTTTATTGGCAAGGAAATTGTGGCTTGCTTTGGGCGACCCAAACGTCTCATCACAGATGGCAGCCCTGAACTTGTTGGGCATGTCATGAAGGCATACTGTGCCAAGAACGCACTCCAACATATAGTTATGACCCCCTATCATCCTCAAGCCAATGGATGTGTGGAACAATTAAATGGCTCACTGGTTCAATTGATTGCCAAGCTCTCACAAGAACAACCTAACACCACATGAACTGAACACCTGCCCACTGCTCTACTTATCCTGCAAGAAAGAATCAACAGGGGCACTGGGTTCAGCCCTAGCACCCTTGCTATGGAACACCTGATAGTCTGACAGGGGTTGAACAGGGAAAACTACGGCCCAAGGTTCCCGACAAGCCTCCCCTAGTAACAACTCCATCCCTAGACCAATGGTGTGCTAAAGCCTGGGAAATCAAACACAAGCAGATTGCAGGAGGGACAAAGCACCTCAAAGCTAGATACACCGTAGGTGAACCCATCTACACCCTCAATCCCAATTCTTCCAAGTTAGAACCCAACCACCTAGGGCTCTTCAAGATAGCCGCAGTCTATGACAATCACACTTATCAACTTAAAGATATCCAAGGAAACACCAAGAAGCTTCACCATGATTGCTTGCGCCCCTGCTGCGCCATCCTCACACAACAGTTGTTTATGCGGACCTTCCCAGACCTTCTGCAGACTCCGGTCTTGGTGTCTGACAACAAGCAGGGGGTAAGGGGGGTGTTGCAACCAAGTCTCTAGCCTTGCCTGCTAACGTATCTTACAATACACAGGGGGTGCTCAACAAGTTGCCCCTTGATGTGTCTAACGTTATGAATTAATCTGATGGCAATATTGAATGGCAGGTACTTCATCCTAATTAGGAGTGCTATCAATTTGACTTGCTGATCCCCGCATGAGTTATTCCTTGGCTCCAAACCTTACATGGAACTCCCCACCATGCCATCCCCTTGTGGCCTTGTGGCTTTCCCCATATAGTATATTAACCACTATATTCTACAATAAATGATGCCTTGTTCTTATTATTCTGTCCTTTCTATTGGACTGTTGTCTTCCCCAATTCCAAGTACTGAATCCTCATTGATTCAGTTGCAAAACTATCACCAAGCGAGAGTTTCTGGCTGTGATATACTCCTACCAACAATTCAGAGTCTATCTCCATGGGGTACATTTCACGGTTGTAACAGACCATGCCTCCTTGCAATGGCTGAAGACCCTCAAGGACCCTGAAGGACGTCTGGCGTGTTGGGCCATTAAACTTCAGGCTTATGACTAAGAGATCATTCATCAATCCAGGGCAGCCCACCAGAATTCTGACTGTCTCTCCTGCCTTCCCACTGTTGCCTTAGTATCTCACATGGCTGACATTCTCTATGACAAGCTTATGGAGGATCCTTGTTTGTGGGGGGGAGGAGCCAGTAGAGATACAGAGAGCTCTCAAGAAGCTAGCTGTTGATACCAAGGTCTCTAAGGGACAACTCCTGAAGCTTTATGGAGACTCTTGGCTACCCTACATACGCCCATCCCTATGCATGGACTCAGTGGTGGCCGCTCACAAGACTGCTGGTCTTGGTGGTATACAGAAGACGTTAGCCCTGCTACAGCAGCACTGCTTCTGGGAAGGAATGCACACTGATATAGTAGATACACTAGCCACCTGTCATGACTGCAACATTAAGAGACCTAAGGTTGCTAAGTTCCAACACAGACTCGTATGCCCTGGGTTTGCCTTCCACACTGTAGCCATTGACATAGTGGGCCCCCTGCCAGCTACCAACAGTTGCAATAAGTTTATCATTGTGGCTGTTGACCATCTGACTAAATGGGTAGAGGCCAAGGCAATTCCCAACCAATCTGCACTGGTGACAGCCATGTTCATCCTGGAGAATATCATATACAAACATGGTTGCCCCCAGATTCTGCTGACAGACAATGGTAACAACTTCACCAGTTATATCATCCCCCACCTCAAACAGCTGATGGGGATTTGTGGGACACAATCCACTCCTTATCACCCACAGACAAATGGTATGGTAGAGCGCACTAATGGGAGCCTAATACAGATACTCCAGAAGCTCAGTCACCAACATGAGACTGAATGGGATGGCTTCCTGCCTGCGGCCACCTTTGCATATAACATTGGGTACCATTGTGTCACTGGCAAGCTGCCCTTCCAACTGCTCTATGGCCGGCAACCATGACTTCCCCATTTACTATATTTCTTGGTAAAGCCCAGCCTGGCTGTGTCCCCAGAGGCATACCTCAACAAGCTTGTTTAAACCCTTATTCACTTGCAATAAGAGGCCTACACTGTAAACTTAAACCATAAGTTGCAGGACCTAGAACAAGCTGCATCCAAACGCCCCACATTACCCATTTACCTGATAGGAGACTCAGTCTTTTTCTTCAGCAATAGAGGGTACAGCTGTGAATCCAAACTTGCCTCCCTTTGGCAAGGCCCAGTTCAAGTTATCCAGAAGACTGGCCCCAACTCCTACACCCTTAAGGAGCCCCATTATGGGCAATTGATCACTAGAGTACACTCTCAGTATATATGTGCTGCTCCTAGTGACCAAGAGTAAGCCCCAATGAAGACAACAACCCAAAAAAACAAAAGCCTAATTAAAAAAATTCCATGGGTTGTTGTCCTGTTTGCAATAGTGTTGCACCAAAGTATGAGGAATAAGAATAAAAGAGAAATGTTTTTATTGGAGACTGATAAGACTCTTCTTGTACCACACCAACTGTTCTACCACCTGAACGGCAGCCAGGAAACACAACTGGTTACCTACGGATCTGCAAAGCCAATGACCAAGGATTGGGCAACAAACCCCCACCTAACAAGACATGTGTTTGACCCCAACACCATAGCAGCTACCTAGAGATGCCAAGCCATTCTTGACCCTGTTGTCTAATCCAGTGAAGGGAAATGTCTCAGATTGAATGGATTAGACAGTAAGCTGTTCATCTAGGAATCAAGCAACAGAACAATTGCGTGATTGCTTTATTGCGTCCTAATTTACTAAGGATAAAGACGTTTAAAACGCCTCTAAAACAGGTGTTCAAAGTGCCTTTCAAATGCGCATAAGACACAGGCTTTACTTCCAAGGTTAATAATAGAACAACAAAGTTATTTATATCTGCCTCCTCAAGGAAAGCTGCATGAAACCAGTTGTTCTCTTGCGTGGGACTTTCTGCTGTGCCAATCCACTCTCCTCTATTAGGGAAGTCCTTCTGTCTGTGCCTCCCTTCCCCTGGTGGCTATTCCCCCACCTCACACTATATAAGTACAATACTATCATAATAAACACAAGTTTTGTCTTATTATCTTATTATATTCTTCTATCCTTACCCAGGCTGTCACTATACCACAACAGGTATAGTATTAAGATAAAGAATTAGTAGACTAACTATTTGTAGAAATAAGCACCCAGGCTGCATATTTTACAACAATGGGGTAGTGTTGTTCCAAGTCAGTAAGTTTTCTGGACTTGTAAGCCATGGGGAGGAAGATGCCATCGTCAGTTTCTACCCTCAGCACGCCCCCTATGGCCCTGTCAGAGGCATCAGTCTCAAGTTTGTACTGACGGTTTTGATTGGGGAACTGCAGTACTTGTGCTGTTGTGAGCCTTTTCTTCAACATCTCAAAGGCTCAATCCCTGACAGGGGTCCAATGGAAGTGCTGTTTGATATTGAGGAGCTCAGTGAGAGGTGCAATTAGTTCCCCACAATTGGGAATGAACTTGCGTACGTAGGCAACCATGCCTAAGAATGTCTGCACCTGGCCCACATCAGTGGGGTCGGCATGCTGGTGATTGCCTTGATTTTGGCAGGGTCGGGCTTTATCTCTTGGGCAGAGATGGTGTGCCCAAGGAATAACAGCTCTGACTTGAGAAACTTGCATTTGGAGGGTTTAGCTTTTAGCTGGTTTTTCTGAAGGGTGTTGAGGACAGAACAGAGGTGTTGGAGGTGTGTGGTTTGATCTTGACTGAAGTCAATAATGTTGTCAAGGTACACAACCACACATTTTCCAATCAGGTCCTCAAATGCTTTGTTCATCAACATGGCAAAGGTGGAAGGAGTGTTGGTCATTCCAAAGCTCATGACACAATACTCAAAAGACCCGTAGCGTGTGCGGAAGGCAGTTTTTGCCTAATCCCCTGGTGCAATGCGGACCTGGTTGTACCCCGCAGTGAGATTGATCTTGCTAAAGACCTTTGCACCTGCAAGTGTATCAAACAGGTTGTCAATCAGCGGCAGGGGGTGCTTGTTCTTAACTGTCACCTCATTTAGGGCGCAGTAGTCTGTGACCAGGCAAAGGGACCTGTCCTTCTTAGCTACAAAGAAGACAGCCACCCTGTATGGAGAGAGCAAGGGGGAATGAAGCCCTTGTCAAGCGCGTCCACAAGGTGCTGGCAGAGGGTCTCATCTTCCTTTGGTGTAAGATGGTATAATGGTTATGCTTTAGGTAACAATCCTTGAAGTTGTACAGTGTGCTGGATCTCCCGGGGAGGCAGCAGTTGTTCAAGTGTTTCATTGAATATATCCTTGTACTCCTTGAGGAGTGCAGCAAGCGCTGGTGGTAGCAATGAGGTCAAGGGAGGGACCGCAGATGGTTCAGTGTAGATAACTTCAACTGAGCATTGGTTAAAGTCTAGTTCCCCCCCTTGAAATTGTACAAGCCTGTCTCTGTTATTCTGACAAACACAGTATCATGGAGTAACTTGCTCATTTCCACAGGGTAAATCTGGAACCCCACCCCATTTCTGTTGAGGATGATGACAGAGGTATCCCAATCAATGTAGGAACAGTTGTGCCAAAGCCAGTTGAGACTAGCAATTACGTTGTGGCTGAGCCCTGCCATGATTGGCCCAGAGAGTTTAACCTGGATGTTCCCCATTCTCACAGAGAAGGGTACCATCTCATGGTTGATTGCAACTTTGCGGGAGTCAGCTACTTGTACTGCTTTGAACCTTCTGGGCACTTGGTCCAATTGTTGAGAGTCAGCAAACACCTGGTCCACCATAGTGTGGTCAGCCCTGGTATCTACCAGTAATTTGTGGGTGTTCCCACAGAAATGGAAGGAATAGGACAAGCATGTTACTTTATTTGAGGAGTGGCTCGCTTGCAATACAGGGTTGTCACTGTGGACTTGAAAGATGTCCAGGGTTTTGACTTTGTGAATGTTGTAGTTGCAGGGATTTTTTGTGATCAGGGATTGAGAGGATGGATCAGGTGGGATTGCAAGGCCTCTCAATGCTACAACCCCCAGGATTTTCCATGATCCTAAATTTGCGCTAGCTGAAGCTCCCCCCTTGCGGGGGCATTTAGTCCCATTATCCTGCTGATGGGGCTGGCGGCGGCCTACTTGATTGTGGCCACTGTCAGGTGTGGTACGTGGTTGGGATGGAGTGTCACTGGTAAGGTGGAAGCCCATTTAGGCCTGGTTGTTAGCCTCCATAATAGCCTTGTAGCAGTCATCAATGGAGGTGTAGCAACCTACAGGGACCCACTTGTAGATATGGGGTTTTAACCCATTGACAATGAGAGTGAGTAGCATTGCATTTCCGTCAGTCACAGCTTTGGGGGCAGCAGCATGAGCTTTTTGCCAGGCAGAAAGGTACTCAGGAACTGAACCAGTTTTTTTGATTGCTAGAAGAGTTGTTCCCACAACAATGGGGGAGAAGGTTTTGCTGTAGCAGGACTTGGCGGCGTCTCAGAATGCCGCCCAGGTAACGTCAAGTTCTTGACTGGCCCAGTTAGTGAACCACACAGCGGCAGGCCCTGTGAGGCAGCCAGACGCAGTGGCAGCCCACATGGGCTCAGGAACCTGACAGATGCGGAGGTGGGCTTCAGTAGATTGGAGCCAACTGATAATTTTGGCCCCTTTGACGCCACCAGCAAAGGATTCTAGCTGAAGGTTGAGCATGTGCTGAGACAGGTCTGACTGGGGCAGGGTGACGCTGGCGTCACCCTGCCCAAGGAAGAGCCAATTGTACACGCTGGTGAGAACTAACTGGTCTTGATAGATGACGTACCTGTCAGGGATGTCCCCTTTGGGGATTGGCATGAAGGTCTCTTGTTGGGGAGTAGCCATACAGCCCGTACTCTGTCCTTTCTTGGGGGGATTTTGTTTTAGGTAGGTTGTCAACCTACCGGTGCTACCACTGTTGCAACTGAACCAATGAGGATTCAGTATTTGGAATTGGGGAAGACAACAGTCCAATAGGAAAGGACAGAATAATAAGAATAAGGTATTGTTTATTGTAGGATATTGTGATTAATATATCATATGGGAAAAGCCACCAGGCCACATGAGGGTGGCATGGTGGGAAGTTCCATGTAAGGTTCAAAGCCAAGGAATAACTTGTGCGGGGATCAGCAAGTCAAATTAGTAGCGCTCCTAATTAGGATGAAGTACCCGACATTCAATATTGCCATCAGATTAGTTCATGTTGTTAGATATGTCAAGGGGTGACTCATCAAGCACCCCCTGTGTATTGTAAGATACATTGGCAGGCAAGTCTGGAAACTTGATTGCAACACAAGGATGCCCAACTGGTCTGCCTGGACCTGGTATCCCTCATTGGAGTTTACTGTGTAAACTCCATTGAGCTTGTTTGGGATGTCCTGGAGACGCTCCCATTCAAGAATGTACCAGAGATGGGCCGGGCCCATATGGCTGCTTTCTTCTGCTTCCCAGTGGAGCACACAATATCTTACCTGTTAGAGAACTCTGGGCGCACAGTGTCAAAATTGGCTGTTGCAGAAACAACAGCCGTCAAGAAAACCAAAATCCTCCTGGCTGACTTTGGGCTGGCCTGGAGTGCCAACAAGACGGGGGTCCCTCAAGCAATGGAGCTGACCTTTGCTAAAACCAAACATGAGAAAAAAATAAGCACAGTATACAATAAGCTATATGAGTTTCCTGAAGCCTTTGCTGGACAAAGACTTCATTTGGTGGTTTACCTGGGGTTCCTGTTTTACTTTGGGATGAGCCCTGATGTGGAGGATCTTGACGGGGTCCTCCTAGGAATTGACAAGGCCAGGCTCTCCCTGGATGGGAAGAAGTCCCCCCCCCAGGTACAACTCAGTGGACCACGTGATACAAGACACCCTGGTCCTGGCAGGAATTTACAGGTTTGCAGCCCCGCCAGAGAAGCTGCTCCTACATTCCCACCTGACCCTTCTCCCTTTTACTAGCTGCCAAGAATATTTTAACCAGGGTGTATCTACCGTCCACAGTGTGGCGGTGGAGGTTGTGCGCCACCTCCATTGCAGGATGGGTACATACCAAAGGACTCACTATAGGCGCACACAATAAAAATATGATTCCAATAAATTTTATTACAATTTTTATTATTTTTATTCTAATAAAGTTTTATAATTTTTATTTCAGCAAACCAGTTTTGCAAAATATATTGCAGAAACAGTTTTCATAAAAGCATAAAATTATATGTTAATAAAATATATTCTAACTTGTACATTTTATGTTTAATTTTTTTAAAACTATTTTTATATTTATTTGATAAAAGTGATATAAATATATTTGCTTAATCCAGTATTGAGCGTTTTGGATAACCTCAGATGGCATAATAAAATAATATAAAATAAAATAAATAAATTACTAACATTCATTGATGGTCCTGCTGAATGTGATTACAGGCTCGGAAACATCTAAATATAAAACAATAATTAATAAATCTTGAATAGTAAATTAGAGAATATAAAAAAGTTGGACACACTAAGCCTTTAATTGGTTGGCTGTTTGGCTAGGCACGCAGGGATAAAAAAATCAGTGTAGTCATAGAATTTAGCCACAGTCTCAGCTGGGAGGGTGTGGATCCCGGCCTGCAGCAAATCAAACAGGTCCTTGGTCCCAGTTGGGGTTTCTCACTTGACAACTCGCTTGAGCCACCCAAAGACTTTCTCAATGGGATTTAGGAAGGGTGAATAGGTGGGGAGGAAGAGAAGACACAAATTTGCTGTGGCCAATTTCTGGGGGCCCACTGCAATGCTAGTGTCAATCATCAGGAATTCCTGAAGAATATCAGCTACCTTATGGAGACCAACATTGTCCAGCACAATGACATTGGTGAAGCCCGGGCTCGTGCGCCTCAGGTGCTCCTGGACCAATCAGGAGAATGATATAAAGGTCCTGCTGTTATGCAAATCCAATATCATTTTGTAGAGCTCAACCCCCTTTGGACCGAGGAGAGCCACCATTGAATAGTCTGTGGCGCAGACTGCATCACACCAAGCCATCCTGTCATTTAAGCCTTTTGGGACATATCCATACTCATTCTGCATAGACGAGGCAAATGCTGATTCATCAATGTAATAAAATTTGACCATCCCCTTGGCTTTGAGGGAAGTGTATGCCTCTGCGTATTTTTTCCGGGTCTCAACATTGGCTGGGCTGTTTCTGTTGTAGGGATATACCCCAAGCTTTTTCCACAAAAATTACATTCCCTTCATCAGATGGTAGTAAAAGGAAATTGAAGCCTCAACCCCAAAAGTAGATTTGACCATGGCCTGAATATTTTCCAGTTCAAGATGGAAGTCCTGGGTTATCTACTGGAGAATTTCCCATTTTTACTCCTTGGTGAGCATGGTAAAAACATGCAAGGATTTCTCTGCGGCAAGGACACGGACAGTATTGATGAATTTGTGGAAGGTCTTGCTGGCGTACTTGGGATCCACTCCAACAATGGCTGCGGCTGCTCTGTAGTCACCAGATTCATGCATTAGCTTGAGCAGGATGATGTGTTTGATATCTGGGATGCGCTTCTGAGCAGGCTTAGTAGGATCAGATGAACTGGGATCCTGATTGGTGACAGGCTTGTAAGGCATGGGCACCTTGCTGTAGAAGGCTGCAACCTTTTTGAGCACTAACTGTCCCTCATTGGTTTGATAGAACTCAGGCTCCTTGTCCTCCTCCTGATTGCCATCACTGACATAGGGCTTGTAGCTAGTATCAATTACAGGCTTCACCTTCTCCAGCATGGCTGACGGGACTGACTCTTGCTGGTACACAACGTCAAACATGTATGAAGTAAGTTCTACCTCCTTGTCTCTAACTTTCTTGGTGAAGGTAACCTTGGTGGGTTTCTGGGGCAGCTTGGGGACCTGAGGGTTTATGCTCTTCACCCTAGCAGCTTGTGCTCCTCAAACTGGCTGTGGCAGTGCAGCATCACTATCAAACTCTCCTCTCCCGTCTCCTTCCTGAGTAGGCATTTGTGTTGCACTAACTCTGTTCTTTGACCCGCGGGGGCAACTGCAACTGCGGCGCACAACGGGTGCAATGGTATTCTGTTGCTGTGTTCCTTCCATTTTAAAATTTAATAAAATATTAAATAAAACTCAATTAAGTGACTTCCTGGTTTTAATTTTTGCTTTTTATCTGAATATGGATATTTAATTAGAGTTTTCCTCACCCAATATCCCAATTATAGATTTTTTATTTCTTAATTAGTTGTTTTTGGGTTTACAACGCCCATTTTAGAATATCCAAAATAATTTCCATCCATTTCCCCAGATTTTACACCAAATTAAGCACCCAACACGATATTTTTAAAATTTATGTCTCAGATCTTGTGTCTTATTTTAGATACCTTGGTATCATTCTTGATTACAATCCATTGCACACACTGAGTGAGTAATTTTGTTTACATAGTAAGTTGCTATTGTGTTTTGTTTTTGGATTGAGTTTTGACACATAGCGCTTGGTTGTATTTTGTCACCAATTCACATAGTAAACATATGGGTCATTATTTTAGGGATTAGGCCATTTCCTAATGCACATGCTGCTCAAGTCGCAGCATAACACAGTTCAATTTTGAAAAAGTAACTAATTACATATTTTATATTTAAAACATTAATAACTCAATGAAAAATTAATATTTTTTCACACTGTAAATTATCAAAATGATGCTAAGAATCTTATCTCTCTATTGGTGGAAAGATTTTAATATTTATAATATTCTCAATATTAAAGAAAAAGTAATTTAAAAGAGTATAATCCAGATTTTATTATATGATTATATCATGATATAAAGTAGATCACTTCAAAGCTAATAAATACTCTTTTTTTAATATACAACAGCTTTTTTTATTTGACGAAATTAAAGATAAGATTGAGAGCTTTATTTTTGCATTTTATTTTATTTAAAAAGCTCAATTATTTAGGATTTTATGATAGTTTGAAGTTAGGGTGTTTTTATCACTGTTTAGATTGATTTTAAGGTTCAAGTGAGCTTCGAACCTCAAATTAAGCATTCTTTAAATGGAATTCTTTAATATTTTATCATTTTAAAAATATGCGGAAGAGTTACAATTAACTGAATACATAATTTCAATTGATTTGCATTGATTACAAAGAGGATATGATGTAATAATAATGTTTAGCTGCTTCACATGCATCACTTGTGCATGAAAACTGGGTATTTAATCAATTCTACAAACATAAATTCAAGTTCAAACTATAATAAAAGCTATCACACTATTTCTTTCAGAATGGTGTCATTTAGCTTGGTATATAAGAGCTAAAGCACCACAAAGCTTCTAATCCAAAAGACCCCATTCAAAGGCCACATTCTGATCATAACTACTCCAACATTAAGGCGCACTTCAGAGATCTGACCTAATTACAGATTCAAAATACTACCATGTCCTCAGTTAAATTTACTTCTGCCATGCTACCCTTTTTTTCCTTGGGAGCTTCAACAAAAAGAGAGAGAATTGCAATGTTAAAAAAGACATTCCTCTTTATTGCTGGTGATGATCTTGATAATTTCATCAAGCACTTCCTTACTCAAACTGAATTTGAGAAAGCTCAGTTCCTGCCAACTATTCGAATTCAAAAAGACAATGAGTTCATTGAAAACTTAAAGGATCTCATGAAATCTTCTCCCCAAAAACATCTCCCAGCCTTGCAATCTCTGGTTACTTCCAGTTACTCTTTAAAAGAGCTTAATGATATGGGTTTTAATATAACCAAAAGTGAGTTTGAATACTCAAGAAAAATAAATAAAAATAAAAATGTAAGTTTAAACAAAAAAAGCCAAAAAAATAATAACTATTCATTAAAAAAGAAATAACTAAAAAATAATTAAAAAATTGCTGGAAAATTCTTTTGAAACAAGCCAGTTTACAAAAAAAAGTGCCTGAAAAAATTTATAAAGATATAGAAAAAGAGATGAGTAATTACTCAACTGAAATTAAATACTCTCTACTTAAAACAAAAAAAGAAATATATGAAAATATGAAAATAAAAAATGAAATTTTGGTTTCAATTTCTACTTACTATAAATTAATTCCTAAAAATATAATAAAAAGTAAAAAACAAACTGATATGTGCAATATTTGTAATTTAAAAAATTTGCTAGAAAAAAAGAAGGAAGAATGTGAAAGTAAAAACTTGCCATTACCAGAATCTATAGACAATGACTTAAAGACTATTAATCAGCACCAAGACTTTTATGTTCATCAAAATTGTGAATATAAAAAAGATATTAATGAATTAGATGATGAGTCTTGTGTTGTAGTTATAGATTATAAAGAAAACTTAAAGGTTGGAGGTGGTCCAATTGAGACCAATAATTGTTTTTATTCAAAAAAACCAATCTCATTATTAGGGTTTGCATTAGTTTTTAAGAAAAACAATAAAATTAAATATGAATATCATGATTTTTTGTCTCAAATATTATCACATGATTCTTTATTTTCAGGTGAGTGTTTTATAAAAATTCTTAAATTAGATAGATTTAAAAAAATAAAAAATATAAAAGTATGGACTGATAATGGAAATCATTTTAGATCATATGAATTTTTATATTACTTATTTAAAGAGGCACCTAAATATATTAAGGGTTCTATAAAATATAATTGTTTTGTGGAATGTCATGGAAAAAGCATTGTTGATGGTCACTTTGGTGTAATATCAAAAACATTAAAAGAGAAAGAAAATCATTTTTATATTAAGAATATAAATGATATTAAAAATATTTTTGAGCAAGAAGAAAAAAGAAAAGAGTTATATAAATCAGCGCTATCAGGCTCAAATATTTCTCAAAAGTCATTCTTTTATATTTATGAGAGAAAAGTTAGGCCTATAAGGAAAGAGCTCGAAGTTAAAAATCTGTGCATTAATCTTTCAAAAACAACAACATTTTTTTCTGAAACAAACTAAGAATATTTATGATGAGCCAAAGATAGGGTAATAGCATTTATAGCTTTGGGGCTGCTATTACTCTCCCATGCAACTCATCATAAATATTTTTGGTTTGTAGTAGCACTTAAGATATTTTCAGTAATACTATAAGTTTCAATTTTCAATTCTAAAATTGATGATTTATTTTTAAAAAAAATCATCTAGGCCCAAGATCAATTAAAGTTTTGGAATTTGTTGATTGTATTTTAAGCTTTATGAATAATTTGAATATGAATAATGCGATTAAGTTATAAAAGAATAAATCTGGCACCTAGGCATAACAAGAAAAATAATGACCCATATGTACACCAAAAGTCAACTCACACAATTTTGTTTGTGAATCCATGTATTTCGGGTTATATTCTGAATGGTTTCACTTTGTGAGTGAGCACTTCTTTGCTGTGTTGACCCATTTTGCCCATTAACACCAAAAATCCCTGTTAACAGAGTGTATATTTTAACCTGATAGTTGGATTTTGTTTAAATCCAAAATTGTTTTGTTTAAAGCTGAGGTATTTTTGGTTGTTGTAATAGCTTTTAAAACTACTGTATCATATGTTTGGCAGCATTAAATAATTCTTTAACTGCTTCTTTCCTAACATTTTCTTTTTCAAGAAACCAAAACCAGCATTCTAGCTCCTGTATTGATTCCAGCTAGTCCTTCATCAACATCTTCTGGTCCTTCAGCTAGTCCTTCACTATGATCTTCTGGTCCTTTCTTGTTCATCAACAGTCCTTTTTAGTCTAGCAAACAATTCTTTCCAGTCATCAAACAGCCCTTTCCAGTCAGCAATCAGTCTATTTCAATAAACAATCAGTCCATGAACCACTTAGGTTCCAACTGCGCAATGAACCATCTTAGTTCCAAACTTCACCATGATCTTTCAGTCCCTCAACTAGTCTTCACTGTGACCATACAGTCTTTCTTAATAGTCTTTACTGTTAATCTCACACTATGAACCACATTAGTTTTAAAATTTCAGTCCCAGTTACCAGAACCTGTAGACCCAGGCATGGGTCCACATTGTTACTGGCATTTAACTTGGCCCTTGCAAGTAGCATCTACTTAGGCCATCTAACCTTAAATCACAAAGTCTATGAAGTTGTCTTTACTCACCCAGGTTGATTAAGTCTGAGTTTTCAGTCGCAAAGTTATCAACTTTACTTCCCAAAGGCCTGATCATACCAAGTTCTGCAGCTGCTTCCCCAAGCAACCACCCTGATGACACCCCTGAGCATACTCATGCCCCCCAATGGTAGCTTTAGGACCTCCTCAAAGCCCCCAAGAAAACACAGACAAGGACACCCTACCAGTTGGTTAGGTAAGGTGCTTGCTCACAGACCTCCTGTAAGCGCACAAGAGTACGTAGAGCTATCTCAGCTCCTCCCTTTCCTAGCAGACAATGTTACCTGCTAGTTCACACCACCCATTCTTCCCAGCAGCCAATGTTACCCACCAGGGTGGTCCACTCCTCAGCCCTGGTAGCCAAGTTACCTACCATGCTGGTACAATCTTCCCCTAGTAGTCCCTTGTTACCTACTAGGCCCCTACCTGTCAAAAGCCACTAGACTTTCTCTTGGCCAACATTAGCCCCGCCTGCAAAACCATCCAACATGTGGACTGTCACAGGGACCATATCTCATCATTTGAAGTGAGAGAGATGATGTCGTTAGATACGACATTGGGCTTCTTGCTGAGCATCTCTTGTGTGCTGTGAGATGCATTGGCAGGCAAAGAATTGACCTTGGTTACAACAGCATCTTGGGTTGAGCTCTAGATCTGCTCTAAGCAACGCTCAATAATTTTTCTCCTGCTGAGTGATTATCTCCAGCTCATGATCTAGCATATGAACCTATTTTTACTATGAATCTGGTTACCAACAGTCGGTTTGTATTGTTTTACTTATCAACTGTATCCATCTGCTCAACCCCATACTCACTTTTTCAGGGTTATCCTTTTAGAGTAGTGATGCACCAATCTATTTTCATCAGTGATGCTATCCTCACCTGAATGTATAATCTGTTCATGATTGGTCATGATAAGCTTTCTCTGCATTTTACCATGACACAGCTTATGCTGATCAGAGTATATTCTTGGTTGGGCAGCTATTCTCCATTCCGCTGTTTTCAACCACAGCCTGCCCCTTAAGTTAATCTTATATGCTCCCTTTCCTGACAACCCTATAAGTGCAGTGGCCAGTTTGAATCCCAACCAGCTAGGCTTGCCCTCTTGCACTGAGCTTGTTACTGGTGCAGGAGTGTTTAACTCCCACCCAGCCATTTCAAGTATTGAATATTTTTTATTTAGGTGGGTTAGGATATTTCTTTTAGGCTTGTTCATTCTCTTACCCAGCTAGTAGCCTTATGTTTGATAGATGGGCATTTTGTCTGCTGTCTATTTTTACCTTTTTTTGGATGGTTGCCCAGATTAAAGCTTGCACAAAAAGTATCAAAATTCCAAATAAAAATATAATTTTATCATCCAATATATCTAGCAAGCAAGCAAAGTAGACCAAGCCTATAAGAGAGAGATGATCTATTTGGAATCATAAATCAACTGATTGAAGATTGGTAGGTGAGATGGCTGGGTGGGAGACGAACCTTCCTGCATCAGGAATAAGCTCAATGCAGGGGGCGGATCTAGCTGATTGCGGTTAAACCGATAGATCTAAGGATGCTTGTTGACGGGATGGGGTTTCACGATTCGCACCGCATCAGATATAAATCCTAAGCTAAACCTCCCTTTCGTGAACCACGACGATTAAAATCATGGAACCCGAGTCAGGAGGCAGTGCATACCAGCTGTATCAACTATAAACTAGAAAGGATAAGCGTTGAAGCGAGTTGGCTATGAAAGTTAGAGAATTGATGTTAAACAACCGTAATCTATAAGATGTGCTATATTATTTATGCCGTCAAAGCCATTAAGATACTTTTAGTTTTCTATGGAGGGGCAGTTATGATCTGCTGGCCTATATTTCATAGACAAGCTCCAAGCTGAATCGCATTATCGGTCTAGGGGAGGTTAGTTATTTTAGTGTGGTTGATAGAGCGGGTTTGCAGTGGGGGTAGATTTAAAAATGACACTGAAATGGAACGCAAACTCAAAATATATACATAAACAAGCAAAGAAGATAAAATACAAAGTTTGGGGGATTGTAATTTTTAGTCAGAGGAGAGGAAGTATGTACTGTATAAGACGGCATATAGCACCGGGCTGATTATTCAAAGTTGTAAATGGAGGACTGGAATTGGCGAGTAAAGCTATTAGGCAGTGAGGTACCTGAACTAGAACATCTGGGCAGATATGAGACAGCTGTTGCTGTGGCAGTAGTAGTTGCTGAAGATGGCTTGGCTTTCAAGGACTCACAAGATGTGGACAGAGGGGGCGTAGGGTCCATATGGGTACAGGGCTGATGGAACCGACTTGGCGGGGAATTCACAGTTGAGCTTTCTACTGAAGCTGGCTCACTACATGGGAGGTTGATACTGGAGCTAGAGCTTGAACTAGCATCAGTAAGCTCAAGGGTAGTCTGAGCAGCCGATTTCCAAACCTTGCCACAGGGGGGAGAATAAGGCAAAGTATCTCTCACCAACATATCGCCATAGTACTGAAGCTCAGCTATAGGAATAGCAAGCTGGAAGTCTAAGGCAATAAGCAAGTGAACCTCCAGATGGTTCAGCTCAGCAACTGGTATTCCGCCAACTTTGGCATATCTTGAGTTTGTAAAGAATACATCAGAGAAATATTTGGCAGAAGCCATTATCCCAGTTATCACAAGGCGATGCACAGAATACGGATCAACAGTATACGACTCTTCATATCGGTTGTTTTGGTTATGGCGCATCAGCCGATGCATGTAGACCAAGATAGCAATATAGCATTCATTAGGGGCAGGGCAGTACTTCTGGATGCGGTGGAGATAGCTATGTATATCGATCGTGGGGATAGACTGTGCGTGAAAGGAGCTAAGCCCTGGCTGAGCGACGGTGCCGTTGTACACGGTGAGCTGCTCAAGGTAGTCCGCCACCAACATGATGGTGTTGCGGACGGAGTTGCTGCCTAAGTCGAAGGAGTGCATGATATTAGTTTACTGGTTGATCCCTGTTGAGAAGGGCATGGGACTCTAAGATAGGTTTGGTGGTTTTAAGCTAGCCAAGCTTTGTCCGGAATTGTTGCTAGGGTCGGGAGGCATGATTTGATAGTGTTCGGATTGGTTTCGGATAGAGGTTAAACTTGTCAGGCGTTAAACTAGACGTTCAGACGACTTCTAGCTTAGTTTTCTCGTTTTATATTTGTTAGAAAGCGCGTTTAAATTCTTCCGATTAAAATCTAAATAAAATGTAGTTTAAATTGAATGCTCTACCTAAAAATAGGAGCTCTGCTGTAACGAGCCTTTAATTCACACGGTTTAAATCAAGCATTGTTTCTGCGTAAATGTTTTCGCCGAAAAGCATTTATTGCCAGCAGATTTAGTGCCACCGAGCTACTGTCTCCACCCATGATTAAGTCAAAAATCATCATCCCACATGACAAGACTCTGGAATCAAAGGTCAACTGATTATTATGCCTACCCCAATTGCAGGCCAGAGTCTGAGCTCCATGGCTGATTCAAACCCACCCCTTTAATTAGCATTTTAACATTGCGGGTTTAAAGTGGGGTAACTGCAGAATGCTAACCCCTTATTGCAAATATACGATTTGTAAGTAACATTTAAATAAATAAGCGAGGGTTCAACTGCAGGTGGCTCGGTAATAACTGAAATCAGAGCAAAGCTTTACTTATTCTGCTGCATCCTCAACTTAAATGGTTGGCTTTTAATTGAGTTTAAAATGCATTTTATTAACCACGCTTAATCCACATGGCTTGCTTAAAAACAAAATCAATCCCAACCTTTTTGGCTAAACAGCTCTCTCTACGACTGCTGGTTTACGCCAAGTATACACTTAACTGGCAATCATAATTTACAATCTTGACAAGAATATCTAACAACCAACCTACTATCAGAAGCCAACTTGCAGCAATGTCAACCAATGGGCCGCTGCATAAAATGGCATTTCATCCCGAGCCAACTATTCCATAGTATGTTATTGGTTTAGCATCTGTATTCCTATTTTTAGTAAATAATGGCTGGGATTTGCTGAAATGACTACCACACTGTTAGTAAATTGTTTACACAATAAAAACCTATTCCAATACTATCGCCATAAGCTTGTTTATCATGGCCATACTTCAATTAAATATACCCCAACAAGCTATATTTACACAGCTTAATCTCAATTCCGATCTGAACTAAATTACAATATACTTTATATCAGGAAAACAATTCAGATCCAATCAAGAGGTTTAACCTGCAAGCTTGAAGTAAAAGGATACGAATCCCAGACATTTCTCTCTCAGTTAAAATAATCATACCACCATATCCGTTGAAATGTTTACTTGGTTCACATGTAAACTTTGCTAGCAATTAGCATGATATTTCCCCCTTGCCAAGGCGATCACCTAGATGCAAGATCCAAGCCACAGGAACAATATCTCACCATCCGAATTATGGAAATAAATCCCAAAGGAGAGCTGCAAGCCTCTCTACAAAAAAAACTTACAAACACTACTCTCCCTATATAGATACATCTGGCAATATTCTCTATCTATATCTCACTATTGATTTTATAATAAAACTAGCATTGCTTCTCAAATTATATACTTTGGATAAAGGATAGTGCTTGAGAAACAGGAAAGGTTCTATAAAGCTGATATTTTTGATAATAACAACATTTTTTATATCTGAAGGTTATACCACAGCTTTATCTATACATTCCAAGCATTATTGGGAAGGTTGATTTTGAATGTAAGGGGTTCCTCTTTGTCAGAAACTTGGTGGCTAAGCTAACTTATCATCCACCAGAGTGGAATCCCAAGCATTCCAACTGTCAGGAAATCCTGTTAATCAGGATCAACTAATCCATTTTCCTCCTCAAGCCCATCACCAAAGATAGACCCAAAGCCACCAGAACAGAAACTCTATTTAGGATACACTATCCAGCTGCTATCTAGATCAACACTATAAGAGCACACTGATTTAGTGACGTTATTGATAGGTTTGGCCAATTCAAGACACCTCTGGGCACAGATAGGACACACCACCACCAAAACTGCATTTGAGAAGAATAGCACTCAGGAAATATCAATCAATAGACAGAATCCTGCCCAACCAATACCTATTTCACCAAAAAGTTGGACAGAGGACCACCAGTTGACTTTTCATTTACCCAAGCACAAGGCAGGACCTCACCTAACAGCTGCCAACTTGGTTGATCTCAACTGAGTCAAGGTAAAATCTATGCAAAGAGGGGAAATCAAGCATATAATTTTTCATCACCCTAGACTACTATTCAGGATCAGGATGACAACTCTGGGGGTTGAAGCTAGCAGCTTGGGAAGGATAAGCTGGCTAGCACAAGTCAGTAGACAACCAGCCACCAGTCTGGCCATGGCACAAGACGCTATAAAAAGCTCTTCCAAGCAGGCTCAGAAGACAGGAATTTTCTGTCATGTTCTTGGGCATGGCCAAGAGACACAACAGAAAATTTTAACATTAGGATTGGGTCCATAATAAGCCAGAGGTTAGCCTTCAGGAACAAATAAGGGGTTTATCTTAAGGCCCTAGGGATGATAATCAGCAGAATCCTCCTCTAGATACAGCTAGGGAGACGGCGCTGAAGTTTAACAAAAATCATAGAGAGAAAATTTGGATAGAGCTTATTTATATTGAACATATCTAAATTATTCTTGTATGACAGTTGTTTACCACAGAACAGTAGAGTGACAGATAAATCACTGGACACTCTCATAAGTGGGTCAAGAATCATCCACATCATCAGTCAGAATGTAAATGAGTCCTTCATCTGATTTGGGCTGAAACCTATCTCAAGTTGCAAATGGGAGTTGAAGGATTTTGTGCTCAAAACGTGACTTTTCTAAAGGCAATATCAAAAGAGCATGGATACTGTGATTCATAGCATTGCTCCCTCTAGATTGGCCTTTATAGGAGTATACCTGCAGAACCTTGGTGTGGACTTGTGAAAAGGGGCATCCTGTGAATAGCAATTTAACAGTGTACTCAGCACCTCTCTTGGAGGTTACTTCAAGAGGAACAATACACAGGGAGTGCAACTTGTGAGCTCTTCCTTTTACTCAGTGTTGATAGTAGAGGACCCTATTCTCTACTTGAAACTCTGAAAGGAGAGCACAGCTGGTATATTGGAAATTTTGCCACTAATGCTATTTCAATATGGCCTTCAAATAATGATATGTGCAAAGATTTGATCAGTTTTGATTTTGACTTTGGATATTTCTTGCCTCCCATAAATAGGTTGACATCAATTTCCACCGATTTTGGAATATTCTACCTGTTGTCAACTGATCCTGGTAAGAGTTTAACCCAACATGACCCCCTCTGCCACTCTGTCTGCCTATTGAGTGATCATTGACCCTTGTCTACTATTTAAGTAGAATCACTTCTCCTAATAAAGACAAGTTTACTTTAAATTCAGAACCTAAACGTAAAAATGCGGGATTGTCAAATCCTTGGTCCAAATTTCAAATCACTTTTGCGGGATGGCCTTTTTTTAATTGAATTGAATTTTTGATATTTTTATTTGAAGTTTTAAAAATGCAGAAACTCATAGACACTTTGCAAAGTTCAAGTCAAACTGCATATTTTCAATGGACAAAAGGAATTAACTGGAATCAGATTTGAAGCATTCAAATCCATCAACCATTTTCATTAAGTTTACTATGTTTTTTTTGGAATTGTGGGATTGTCAAATCCAAGAACCAAATTTCAAATGACTTTTGAATGCCACTAGTAAACTCATATATTAATTGCAGGAACTGGAATCCAAATTGAATGTACAGTAAGAAACTATGACATATAAACCCAAATCAAGAAGCTGCACTCTGGATAAAATCAAATGAAAAATCTAATCTCAACAACCATGTTTAGACATGAAATTAAGTGAAATGTAAAATTGTCTAAAGTGGAAATGATGCAATATTCTTCACTCTAAATTACTAATATAGCAGCCACAAACCTATATAATGATATGTAAGCTACCCTCCTGATGACACAGAAATTTTTTAAATTTTTTTGGCCCTGGCATAGCCAGGAGCCAAACAAACTTATTTTCAAGGAAGAAAGGAGGGGGGGGAAGATAAAACATCAGTTTACTACACTATGTATTCATGTATTGCTATTAAGGATACTTGATTACAGTAGATTTTAAAGAATGCTAATTTATAATAGAATTATATATTAAAATCTATCTTATCACATTGTCTTTTCCTTGATGTGTTGATAGTTCATTTGCTGTTGATAATGTGCTTGTGTTTAATTGGATAGTTTCACCTCCAGTTGCTTTGGCAATAGGAAATCAAGTCTTTTCCACAACCACATCTGGTCTTGGGGAGGCAACTTGATTTCCTATTTCCAAGGCAACTGGAGGTGAAACTATCCAACTAAACACAAGCACATTATCAACAGCAAATGAACTATCAACACACCAAGGAAAAGAAAATATGATAAGATAGATTTAAATATACAATTCTATTTTATTATTAGTGTTTTTTAAATCTATTGTAATCAAGCATCTAAATTTTAGCCGTCTTAAAATAGAATAGGGTGATTTTTGAGAATGTCTATGATTCCTAAAAAAATTAGCACAAATCTACTTTATATCCTTTAGCATCCTTTTTGAGACACTCATAAATTATATTTATTTTGAATTCACCTCATTTTTGATTTGAATTTTGGTTCTTGGATTTGACAATCTCACAAGTTCAGATTTGTTAATTTTTACATGATGTCTATGATTTGTTTGACAATCAGGAAATCTCAAATTGTACATTAGAATCCTGCATTTCTGATTCATGTATCCTGTATTTGTTTGCTGTGTTTTGTCTTTTGTTAGTTGAGTTATCTGCTCAAGTAATTTGAAATTTGCCAATTTAAATAAATCAAAAAGTCAAATTAAATGGTTGATTTTATTAAAGGTTTTAATTTTCACTCATCTGAGTTGCCCGCAAAAGTGATTTGAAATTTGGACCAAGGATTTGACAATACTGCATTTTTATGTTTAGGTTCTGAATTTACAGTATGCATCAAAAGAAGCAATTAATAAGGATTCAAAGCGCCAGAAGGAAGTTTAACCTGGGTCAAAGAAGCCTATGAAGTAGGCACAAGTATCAATTTCAATGAAATGATGGAAATTAAACTGAATTTCAATATGAATTTTGATGAATATATCTTTGAATGTCTTGAACGTTTTCTATTTTCAACTATGAACACATATGAAATAAACCTGAAAAAAGTTGATTTCAAGTTTCACATGAAAAAATCAAGGCAGCAATCTTCAATAATTTAATAAAAGCAATATCAAATCAAATAGCCAAAGTATTCTGTCAGGGAATTCTTCCCTGACTACAACTACTTATCTGGTATTAATAAGGGACCAATTGTAACCTCTTTAAATCTCCCTGAAGACAACCAATTATGTGGGGAATCATTGACTGATCCAAACATTGACCAGGACGGGGATTGAACCTGGAACCCTAAAGTTAATTCAACAGGTAGTTTAAAGACTATAGTTCAAGTTAAATTACCTATTTATAATGATTTAATTCATTTGACAATGGTTTCCAACTTTGGTTTTGCCTCCAGAAGTGTTAATAAGCCTATACCCATCACTTACCATTCAAAAGATGATTGGCTGCTTCTACTTTCCTTGCCGCTCTCTGAGCCACTTGTTTTATACTTGAAGCAGGCTCCACATTTAATATCCAATCATGTTCTTCAAGAGCACCACTTAATTGTGAGCAACATTGTGGCTTCCTCTTGTTTCCTCTGGGCCCTAGGATTAATAATCCATATTATTAAGCTACAGGTAGAAATTCAAATGGTAAAGATGACTATTTCAGCCTTAATTTTACTGAGACTTCATTTCAAATCCCCTTTCCTTTATTGAACCTCTTAAAGGTTCCACCCCTATTCTGGGGTATTTAATATAGTAATTCTTACAAATATTACTTGTTCCAACAATAAAGAATTATTTCTATCCTATCTCTGTCCACACCTATCTCTTGATTCTTATTTTGAAACCATGAAAGGAATTTCATTCCTGTTCTGGTTTCTAGCCTTCTTCTTGTCTGTGGTGCTAGCCTTGAAGAACCCCACTCTAACTACAGACTGATACAACTCATCCCCAGACAATGCTCACCAGAAGGAGTCTCTTGCCCATGGGTGGTTCAAATACCCCTCTGGTTACTGGGGACGTAAATTTCACTATGATTGTTCCTCCACTCCTCTTCCAACTGAACCTTTGCTGGTTAGACCCTATGCTTCATTCTATCTATTAACCTATGTGGTGGGATACTAACTGCTAGGTTGCTTCAGCTCTATGATGAGAAGATTTGCCTATCTGGGCCACTTAGGCCATCTTGCCATGATCACAATACCTATTGGATCTGTAATAGCCAGGCTCAACTTAGGGGCTTTGGTCCACCAGGTAGGGAAATTGTTTCCTATCAAGTGGATCCCTGACATATTCTTAGTCAATAAGATGAAACCTTTATTCAGATCTTTTGCAGAGGAATGGGTGGCTGATCTCTCTAAAATTCCTGACTTGCCTTTACTCAGATTTTCAAATACATCCTATATGAATAGATTAGTCAGTATATACAAGAAATTCTGCTTATTTGCGGAAAGCTATACTTCACAGCAACTGTACCTTGCTGTTTACCTTGGGGTAATTGTCCACTACAGCATGAAAGCCAATGTGAAAAAGCTGGAGGACGTCCCCCTTCAAATGGACGTCTGCCGGCTGGCACTGGACAAAATGAAGACGCCACAGGGTTACCAAACTGTAGAGCATGTCCTATACAACTGTTTTACATTAGCTTTGTTGTACAGATACGCTATACCTCCTGAGAACCAACTCCTAATCAATTTGCTTTTGCAACTTCCTTTTATAATATGTTCAGCAACCACCAGGGTGCAGAGAGCCACCCCTCTTGCAATTGCATCCAGAGTTGTGCACCACATACAGAAGAGTATGTGGTCCCAATTAGACAAATTAGCTGGAAATTTAATTTTGGGGTATAATTCCCCAGAATAATTGCATTCCCTTTGCAATTTAAATCTCCCCAATAAATCATATCCCCTTGCAATAGAACTTTTATATTTAAATTTTAATATTTAAATTTTAATATTTAAATTTTAATATTTAAATTTAAATATTAAACTTTAAATAAAAAAATTTAAATATTAACCTTTTATAATGTTAACCTTTTATATTATTAAAATTTAAATATTAAAATTTAAATATTAAAATTTAAATATTAAAATTTAAATATTAAAATTTAAATATTAAAATTTAAATATTAAAATTTAAATAATAAAATTTAAATATTAAAATTTAAATAATAAAATTTAAATAATAAAATTTAAATATTAAAATTTAAATAATAAAATTTAAATATTAAAATTTAAATAATAAAATTTAAATAATAAAATTTAAATATTAAAATTTAAATAATAAAATTTAAATATTAAAATTTAAATATTAAAATTATAATAGTTGTCAGGGATCCAGCCTGTGGGGGGTTCTTGGGAACTTGCAGGCAATTGGCCTGCGGGCCCAGCAGGATGGGCCTACCACAAGATTGGTGCTAACTTTACAATATAAGATAACAATTTGCCAAGGAAGCCCAAGGTCTGCTTGCAGGTACCATTGAATCAATTAAGCCAGTGAGAGTGATATACATCACTCCAAATATCTGGGTGGAAGTGGATTCATTGTCTGCAACAGATTCTTGCGGGCAGTTGGGCCGCGGGATGACAGGCGGTGTCATTAGAACCAAATACACGGGCAGGTAGTTGTATTTGTTTCAGAATAGCAGAGGAGGTATGGTAATTTTGGTGCCTTCTCTGTGAATGGTCTCTGTCTCTCTAGTTCTATCCTCTGGGTTGTAGATTAGGATTTCCTCTAGGGTAAACTCCAAATATAATGGGTTGGGTGGGTATTCAGTGAGATGTACCAGGCCAAAGGGAGCTCCTGGTGGACAATAGAGTTTGGGCAGCTGGTCCACGGTTTCTTGGGTTGGGTAAGCAGAAGGTACAGAAATGCAGGAGGTGGACTGAAAATGAAATAGAACTAAAATCAAGTATGGGATAACCTGGTTGAACCAAAGGTTCAAGTCACGTTATTGCAAGAATGGCAATGGGCAACTTCCTGGCGGTCCAGGGTATAAGTATGCCCAGCTTCCATGGGTAAACTTTTACAAATTCCTTTGGGCCTGGCGGTACTGTCTACCAGGGTTTTACAGTCCTTGATGGCATTCATTGTGGGAGTTAATTCATTGGCTGGTTCAAACTGAGAATACTCAAAATTCCTTGTTAGGTTGTGGGGTTAGTCATCTCTTGGTGATCCACATTCTACGGGAAGTTTCTTAGTTTCCCCTTCCGTGGAGGACCAGGTTATTCCGGGATCTTTGGCTTGGCCTGCCCTCTCATTGGTTGGGTTAACAGGAACCCTTGGCATGGGGAATCTCAATGCAGGACATTATAGCTTATCAAGCCTTAGAAGATTCCCAAGGTCAAATCCTGCTCTGGTTTGAGTTCAGAAATCTGCAGGCAGCTGGTCCTGCGGGCTGGCGGCCTGCAGGGTATCAGGGTTTGAATCCTGTAGTAGAGGTTTTCCTATGAGCATTGTTGTGTTTGGCTCCTGGGGAAGACATCCAGGAGGACACAGCAGGAAATCTTAATAATGAAAGATTTGAGGTTTAAAGCTAACCTTGGGTTAGCCTTCAGGGCAAAATTAAGGGCACATACATTAATTTCCTGGAATACTAGATGTGAAATTCCTTTTGGCAAAAAGGAAAGGAAAAATCTTGAAGAATATTAAAGCCAACACAAATGTGGATAGACTTGTCTTTATTAGGAGAAATGATTCTACTTATATAGTAGACAAGGGTCAATGATAACTCATTAGGTAGACAGAGTGGCATAGGGGGTCACATTGGGGTGAGGTCATACCAGTATCAGACAAAGGCAGGTACAATATTCCAGAATGAGTGGACATTGGATCAGACCTATTTACAGAAGGCAAGGAATTCCTAAAGTCAAAAGCAAAACCAACCAAAACTTTGCACATATCACTATTTGCAGGCCATATCAAAATAGCATTAATGGCGTGATTTTCAACATCTCTCCCCTCAAGATTGGACACAGGGATTTGATATTTGCAGAGAAATTTGGAGTGAATGCGGGCAAAAGGACAGCTGGACAAAAGCAGCTTCACAATATACTTGACACCCTTCTTGTAGGTGACTTCACAAGTTCCAACCCAGAGGGAGTCTAGCTTATGGGCTTGGCCTCCAGTACAATTTCAATAATGGAGGACTAGGTCACCTACTTGATACTCAGGAAGGGGGGCTCTGGAAGCATTGGAGGGCAAGAGTTCTAAAACTTTGACTTTGTAGGCAGTAGAAAAAGCTGTAGCCTGGATGTCAATGATATGATTAGTCAATTCTTTGACATGAGCTTCAGGGCTGGCAGATGCATCAACTTCTATCAAAGGGGGTCCCAAGATTGAGGGGGTAGTGGCTTCTTGTCCATACAGCATGGAAAAGGGGGACTGTCCAGTCACTTGATGTCTGCTGAGTCTAGACACAAAGAGAGCAGCAGGGAGAAACATATCCCAATTAGCAGCATCAGATAAGGTAAGCTTTCTTATGATGAACACCAGGGTGGAAACTTATTGTTCCACAGTCCCGTTGGTTGATGGGTTATACAGAGCAGAGAAGGATTGGTGTGTGCCCATAGGCTCTAAAATGGATGTTATGAGGCAGGCATTAAAGTTGGTCCCATTTTCAGAAAGCAGAACCTGAGGGAAGCCATGGCGGTAGAAGATATCTTGCAACAAGAAATTAGAAGTGGTCTTGGCAGTTATATCTTTTTTATCTCTGGCTTTAACCCATTTACTAAAATGATCTACAGCTACCAAGATGAACCAACACCCAGACCTAAAGCAAGGGAGAGGCCTAACAGCATCAATGCTCACAGTGTGAAAGGCATGCTTAGGGGGATGAGCTTGAATTGATGTTGGGAAGGTCAGGGTTGATGGAGCTGACAAGAATGACAGGAGGTAAGAACGTCAGGGATTAAGAGGCACATGTTTTCCTAATAGAAGTTCTTGCATAACCAGTCATGATTTTTTGCTATAGCTCCATGTCCAGTATCAATGTGGGCTTGGAGGATAATGGCTATTCTCATACTAGGATAAACGTAGGGCAGATAGACATTGTTGACTTTCTTGAAGAGTTGTCAATCTCAAATCACAGTGTCTTTTGATAGGGCACGGAGTGTCAATAAAATGTCTTCTGGTTTAATGGTCCAGAAGTCACGGTACCCTATTAATTCATATAGGCAATCAGCGTCAGCAGGATGGATAACTAGTATAGGCATCCTCAACAAACCATCAGAATTCTGATGTTGTGCACCAGGACAATGTACTACCACAAAATTGTATCCTTGTAAGCATAGAGCCCAACAGGCTAGCCAACCTTCAGGCTCCTTTAATTGTTGCAGCCACTTAAGGGAGGAGTGGTCTGTGAATACTGTAAAGTGAGTCCCATAGATATAGTGCCAGAACTGTTTTACTTCATGCAGAACAGCTAGGCATTCTTTTTCAGTGACGCTATAGTTCTTCTTGTGCTTGTTGAGGACATGTGAAGAATAGGCCACAGGTCAATCAACGCCTTCATCATCAAGCTGGGCTAAAATAGCACCCACAGCTACTCCACTAGCGTCAGTGTACAAGATGAACACCTTATTAAAATCCGGGTAGACTAGGATGGGAGCCTCTTTGAGTTTGGCTTTCAATGCTTCAAAGGCTTGCTGTTGGCTGTCAGTCCACTCAAAGGGTACATTGCAAAGGAGCTGGACAAGGGGTTTGCTTAATTCAGCAAAATCAGGGATGAACTGTCAATAGTACTCCATCATGCCTAGAAACACTTGGACCTCCTGTAGGTTTGTGAGAGGCAGCATCTTGTCAATGGTTTCCACCTTATTATTCATGGGGTGTATCCCGTTTGGGTACCTAATGGCCCAAGAATTCAAGTTGTTCTTTGAAGAAGGAGCATTTAGAAGGTTTGAGTTTCAAGCCTGCCTCTCAAATTTTGATGAAGACAGCTCTGAGGTGGTCCAAATGTTTGGTAAAGGTGAATCTGAATACAGTAATATTGTCAAGATATACGAGGACACAGGAGAGTTTCAGATCTTGTAGAATGGAGCCCATAGCCCTTTGAAATGTAGACGGGGCATTGCAGAATCCTTGGGGCATTTGAGTGGGTTCATAAAGACCTTCTGAAGTGATGAGCACAGCCTTTTCTCTATCTTCAGGAGACAAGTCCACCTGCCAATATCCTGAGGCTAGATCCATAGCAGAGAAAAACTTTGATCTTCCCAATTGTCTGATAACATCATCAATTCTCGGCAAAGGGTATGAGTCCTTTTTGGTGAGCAAGTTTAGTCAGCAGTAATCCATCACAATGTGGTGGCCTCTGTCCTTCTTCTTTAGGATCAATAATGGGGAGGCCCAAGGGCTCTGAGAGGGAGCTATAAGCCCAGCATTCAAGAGCTGTTTAAGCTCCTTAGAGACCTGGGCATCTTCTACTTGGCTGTGGCAGTAAGGTTTGGCACAAAAGGGCAGAGCATCACCCATATCTATCTGGTGGATAACCCCCTTAGCTAAGCCATAGTCCATAGGTCCAGAGGCAAAGATATCATTAAACTGGTCTAGCAGTTTCAGAACATCTTTTTGTTAAATGGGTGACAGTTATGGGAAGTCTGCAGTGGTAAACAGGGAAAGAACCTGAGGGTCTCCTTCAGGTAAGTTGAAATCACTGAACATTCCAAAAGGGTAGAGGGACATCACTTGCTCTGAGACTAATATGCAACCATGCCCTACAACCTAGCCCTTGTTCACCTACATAGACAGGGCAGTTAGGTTATCTAACAATAGCTGCACAGGCTCCTTATGGACCCAGTCCAAAATCCCTGGGCATAAATGAGGCTCTCTGCAGCTTAGAAATCAGGTGAGTATAGCTCCAGGAATAATTTTTCAGGTAGTTTGTAGGATATCTGAGAGTCTATAATCAATTGTGAGCCTGGTGGAATGTTGATAGCTACAGGGGCAAGAAGAGGCACACCTTCCTCTGCAGGATAGGAAGGAGGAGGGGAACACATATTGGAGGAGTGAGTTCTGTACTTGTGCAAGAAGATACCCGTAGGATACTCAAGCACACAAGTCTTAAGGCGTTTGCCAGGTAGGCACAGAGGTTCTTCAAAAATCAAAGGGACCTCATATCCTAAGAGCAAAAGGTATCCATCTCAAAGGTTTAAAATCTCATTATATTTGCAGAGGAATTGTGTGCTAACCAGGAGATCATAGCTTTTGTTCTCTAGTACAACAGTGGGGGATGCAATGAGGAGTTTCCCAAACCTCATTGGCAGAGCAGAGTAGACACTAATGGCTCAGGTTTGAGTCATACCAGAAGTACCACATGATTGAGTGTAGTTGAGTTCAGGAGCCAGCTTAAGCTTCTTTATTAGCTTGGATGATACCACATTGACTGGGGAACCTGTATCCAGAATTGTCTTGATCTTAACCTTTTGGATCAACACTTCCACACAGGTAGTATCTTTCCCAAAGGGGGGTAAGTCAGCCAGAACGCTTTGTGCAGCTTCCAACTCTTTCTCCCATTTGACTAACATTGTCACAGGTGACAAACTCCTATTGACCATGCTTACTGGAAACAATCAACTACAAGATTCAAACCCTGACATCCTGTGGGCTGCCAGCCTACAGGATCAGCTGCCCGGCTGCCTGCAGATTTTTGGGCTCAAAATAGAACAGGATTTGACTTCAGAAAACCCTCTAAGGCTGGATGAATCAAAATTATCTACATCAACACTCCCCACAGTAAAGGTTCCTATTAACTCAACCAATCAGCAGGCGGGCCTAGCCATAGAACCCAAAATAACTTGGGCCTCCACAGAAGAGGAAATAGAGAAACTTTCCAATAAACGCAGGCCACCAAGAGGTGACCAACCCAGTGACCCAACAAGGAAATTTGAGTATTCTCAGTTCAAACCAGCCAATGAAATAACTCTGCAATGGATGCCACCAAGGACTGGAAAAACCTGGTAAACAGTAACACCTAGGCCAGAGAAATTTGTAAAAGTTTTCCCATGACAGATGGGCATATTTATACCCTGGACCGCCAGGAAGATTCCCATTGCCATTCTTACAATAAAGTGACATGAACCTTTGGTTCAACCAGGTTATTCCATATTTAAAATTAGCTCTATTTCATCTAAAGTCTACCTCCCACGGTTCTGCACCTCACACCCAACAGCCCCAAGAAACCGCGGACCAGCCACCTGAGCTTTACCAACCGCCAGGAGCTCCCTACGGCCCAGTACATTTCATTGAGTACCCCCCAACCCTGTGTACTTGGAGTTCACCCTAGAGTAAATCCTAAACTACAACCCTGAGGCCAGGACTAGAAAGACCAAAACTATCTACAGGGAAAGTAACAAGATCACTATACCTCTCCTGTTATTCCACAACAAGTACAACTACCTGCCTGCATATTTGGTCCCAATAACTCCGCCTCTCACCTTGTGGCCCAACCACCCGCAAGAATCTGTTTTTGTCAATGAATCCACTTCCACCCAGATATTTGGAGTGATGTATATCACTCTTACTGGCTTGATAGATTTTATGGTACCTGTCAGCAGACCTTGGGTTCTCCTGGGAAAATTATTATCTTATATTGTAAAGTTGACCCCAATCTTATGGTGGACCCTCCCTGCTGGGCCTGCAGGCCGTCTGCCTGCAAGTTCTCAGGAACCCCCCACAGGCTGGATCCCTGAAAAACATGCATTTTAAGGCAGGAATTTCCTTATAAACAGTCTGCAAAGGGAGGGATACAATCACATTCTGGAAAAGAGCTTCTGATAGTTCATCAGCTTCTTCAGAAGAGTCTACCAGTACAGGAGGTCAATGAGCCTGGGCTAGGTAAGGACAAGCCACTATGGCCTTGGCTTCACTTGAAGGTGCGCAAGTGGTAGTTATGGTTCTCCCTGAGTGAAGCTTGTAAGGGATGGACACAGTTTCTGGGACAGCCAACACAGAGTAACCATAACTATCCAATTCATTGTAGTCAGAATCTTCAGGTTCAGTATCACTACAAAGATTGTGGAACAGGTGAAGGATAGTTGGGCCAGCTGAAGTGGGAGACTTCTTGTCAGAGGGAGGATCAGGAGAAGACAGGGGAGATGGGTCATAAGATAGAGTCTCTACCTCTAAGCTGACCTCTCTTTTCCCGTCTGCTCCTTTGGGTTGCAATCCTCTACTTGAGGTTTGGTACAGTTATGCAAGTGGTGTCCTATTTGACCAAAGTTGTGACATCCTTGTCTCTTAGGATGTCCACTGGAGCCCAGAGTCATAATGCGCGGAGTACAGGAGGTGGTTCCAGCATTGTTGGCCTTATTCTTGCAAACCGCAGTACCCCTGTGGGTCAAGTGCATGTCTTGCAAGAGGCTCTTAATACTCTTCATAGAAGTAAGAGAGGATTTGTGCGCCTTGAAGTGCAGGCACAGGAGCTGATTCACCTTCAAAGCGTTCAAACATGCTGTGTAAGCTTCACAGGGGTTAACTGACAACTGGTGATTAACTGTTGTCCTTTGACATAGAATCAATCACCAAATTCAGCCAGGGTTTCCTTGGGCTTGAAGACAATGTGCATAAATGCATCTTTCTTGGCCTCCAAGCTGAGATCTCCTCCAAATTCCTCAATCAAGAAGTGTTTCATATTCTCCCAAGTGACTATGGAAGGGAGTTTGGGGACCACAACTTCTTGGCACTTGGGATGTAGACAAGAAAGAATATGCTCCTTTTTAAGCTCATTGGTGGCCCTACGCATTGCAGTCTTGTAGATTGTCAGAAAGGCAGCAATGGTAGAGGTCTTAGGATCAAATATCTGTTTGAATGAAGGCTTATACTTGGGGTCAATGGATGATGAGGTGGATTGGCTGTTGTTACCTGGGTTGAGGACGTTAATGTGGGGACTGCCCTCAAACTCAGATTTGGCAGCAGGTTGTCTAGCCCAGAAAAGTCAAAGGCTCTCCTCTAGGGTGTCCAAAGTAGAGCGTTTTTTTCCCACTGATGTCCCTAGCAGTAGCAGCATCAGCTCCAAATTCATCAATCTTAATCTGTTGCACTGTTAGTGTGCCAGAAATCCCATTGAGGCAAGTGGTCAGTGAAGTGGTTTGATCAATCAAAGGGATAACCGGGCCATTCATTGTCTCTATCAAGAAGGAGAGGGTTTGTACCTCTCTTTACAATGAGTCCTGCCTATCAGCAACATCATTTGTTACTTCTGAAAGCTGATCCAATGCACATGCACAGTTAACCTGGGGTTGGCCTTCCAAACCAGGGCAACAACCATGATTATCCTGAGTGGGAGTATTGACAACTTTAGTTTCCTCTTCACCTTCAGACTCAGAGGACAAGTCCTCAGGATTAGAGAAGTGTTGTCTTAAATACTCAATTTCTCCTTGAAAAGTAGCTGGTTGGTCTGTCAAGGAAGCAATGTGAGGGTCAGGCATAGGTTCTACTGGAGAAGGGTTCTGAACAGAAGATTGATATCAAGTAGTAGCTTTGAGCTCAGCTATGGCTTCCAATACCTTAGCCTCAAAGTTCAACAGGGCCTTGACAGGAGGAGCAGGAGGTGTCACCTCAATGGACGCTACTCTATCATCCACGTAAGTTTGCACTTGATAAATAGTGTTGCCTAATGCAACCTTATCCAGTCCATATTGGTACTGCAGATGGTGGCCCCAGGTATCAACATGAGTCCCAACCAGCTCAAGTTAATAATTAACATGCTCCCAAAATTGGTTGAGTTTGGTAACCAGAGTCTCAAAGTTCTGACAATGCTTTAGAAGAGCGGCCTCTATTTGGGTCATTATTTGTTAGATTAATCTGTTTCCTATTAACTGTGCTACTTAAAACTTTAAAATTTTGTTTTAATTTTCTTATCAATAAATTTAAATAATTACAACAATTTTATCAAAATAAATCTTATTTAATCCTTATAATATAAAAACCTATATTAAATTAATCATTTTCTACTTACAGCTAAATTAAACTGTATTAAAAGCTAGTAACAATCTTATTTCATATACCATTATTTCTTGAAAGCTGATTAGTACAAAATGACATCATTCTAAAAAGAGCAACCTAAAAATACAATAAAAACTGATATGATGCTTTTTGTTGAAAATCAAATTGTTGCCTAAAATCTTAGCTTTTTTAAAATATTTAATTTAAAATATAATAATTTTTGAATCCCTCTTTTTAAAAAGAGGGCAGATAGCTTTTTTGCATATTTAATAAATATTAAATAATTTTGGATTTTTTAAAAAAATCTAGTAAAAAGTTAAAAAAAACTAAAACTAAAATTAAAACTGAACTTTTATTGAAATTTCAGTGATCTCATTTAGCATAAGTAATTTATTCTTAAGTTAGATTTTATAGAAAATATATAATAAGAACTTATAAGAGAGTAAAAGTTTTTCTTTTCAAAATTTTAAGTATTTAATATTAATAAAATAGCTTTATACAACTATTTAATAAAATTATATTTTTATACTGTATGCTAGAGATAATATGTATAAAAAATTCAACCATAAAAAAGAATGTATCAAAATCTTGCTTTATTTAATTAAATTTTATAAAGGTTAAAATTTATTTGAACTAAATGGAAAATGATCTTAGTCATTGTATCTATAAAAATAAGATACAAATTTAATTATACAAGCAAATATTTATATGTGATTAGAAAAACATTTTTGTTTTGATAGATTTAAAATATATAAAGTTCATTTTTTAAGAAATGTTAAAGGTTATAATAAACTTAAGTTTATTTAAAAAAAGGTTTTTGAGTTGGTTACTAAAAGTAAGCTAAATAATGATTTATACTTTAAATTTAGTTTACTGATTAAAATATCATACTTTAAGAGTTAATTAGCATATTTTATTTCAAATAATAATTTTATAAGCTTACATTCAAAGCCACTTCAAGATACTAAATTGGTATTGAAATATAAAGTTGCAGCACAATTTCAAAAGCTGAGATTAAGGGCTTTCTAATGATACTAGTTTGAGCAAGATTGAAGTACTATTCGCGGAAATATCAACAGTTAACCAGAATATAAAAAGGGGTAAATAAACAATGATATCAGACTTCAGGGGTGATATTGATAAATTAAGGAGATCAGTTGGGGGTCAGTTGGGGATTTATGCCTGTAGTGCAAAAGCTCAGCTAACATGGCATTTAAACAGCTCAACTTTACAGAAATTTACTTTACAATCTACACCTTTACTCCTCTCTGATAACTGCACATCTATTTCCAAGCAAGAACTGCCTGAACCAAGCCAAGGAACCCAACCACTATCATTATGGAACCTATCAAGTTTGCACCTCAGATGACACCCTTCTTCTCACTGGGGGCTTCTACTAAGAGAGAAAGAATCTCTATGCTTAAACAAGCATTCCTTTTTACTGCTGGCAGTGATCTTAACAGCTTTGTTGAGCATTTCTTATTAAAAACAGAGTTTGGAAAAAGTACCTTCTTACCTGTCATACAAAATTCTAAGACAGATGATTTCCTTAACAACCTAAAGGAATTGATGTCAGAGTCCCCTGCCAAGCACCTTCCTTCCCTAAAAGCATTGGTTACATCAAGCTACAGTCTGAAAGAGCTTTGGGATTGTGGATTTAAAATGACAAAAAATGAGTATTCATATTCTAAAAAAATAAAAATGCTAAAAAAGCATCATTAAATTCAAAAAATAAAAAAGGAAAAAATGATTCAGTAAAGAAAGAAAACATAAAAAATATTTTAAAAAATATATTAAAAAATTCATTTCCAACTAGCCAATTCACTAAAAAATCCCCTGGATTGATTTATAAAGAATTACAAAAAGAGTTGAGTGAATACTCAACTAAAATAAAATACTCATTATTGAAAACAAAAAAAGAAATTTACGAAGATATGAAAATAAAAAACAATATTTCTATTTCACTTTCCACTTTTTATAAGCTTATTCATAATAATATAATTAAAAGCAAAAAGCAAACTGATATGTGTAACATTTGCAACTTAAAAAAGTCATTAAAAATGAAGAAAAAGGATTTGAGTATAAAGAAGTTGCCATTGCCTAAATCTATTAAAGAAAATTTGGAATCTATTGACCTACATGAAAAGTTTTATAAGCATCAAAATAAAGAATATATTAGTGATATAAATAATCTTGATAATAATTCATGTGTTATAGTAATAGACTATAAAGAAAACTTTAAAATAGGTGGGGGTCCTATAGAGACAAATAATTGTTTTTATGAGAAAATACCTATTTCTTTATTAGGATTTGCAATTGCTTTTAAAGAAAATGAGAAAATTAAATATGAGTATCATGACTTTTTATCTGAAATTTTATCTCATGACTCTTTGTTTTCAGGTCAGTGTTTGATAAGTCTGCTTAAAAATAATAAATTTAAGAATATTAAAAATATTGAAGTTTGGACTGATAATGGTAATCATTTCAGATCTTATGAATTCTTATATTATCTTTTTAAAGAGGTACCTAAAACTATAAAAGGAAAAATTAAGTTTAATAGATTTGTTGAGTGTCATGGCAAAAGTATTGTTGATGGTCATTTTGGTGTATTATCTAAAATATTTAAACAAAAGGAAAATGAGATGTATATAAAAATATAAATGATCTCAAAATGGTTTTTGAGAGAGAGGAAGAAAGAAAGGGTCTATATGAGACACTTGTAAATAATTCAGATGTTTCCCAAAAAATCTTTTTTCACATCTATGATAGAAAATCTAGGCCTAAAAAAAGCTGGCTTGAAGTCAAAGCATTTTATGTTAATCTTTCATATTTAATGAAAGATGGTGAGCTGTATGTTTCACCTTTGACATTTGAGGATGTTAAGGAGTACTCCAAAATAAATTATTGTGCAAAGTTCTGCACAGATGACAGAGAAACAAAGAGAGCTGATACTACTAAAGAATTAGTAGGACATGTTCATGAAGTTGGACGCATAACAAAAACTTATATTTCACATAGGGTAAATAGTCTTTTAAATACAACAACTTTTTTTTCTAAAAATAACTAAGAAATTAATTATATGAGCCAAAGATAGGGTAATAGCAATTATAGCTTTGGGGCTGCTATTACTCTCCCATGCAACTCATATATTTAATTCTTGGCTTATTAAAATAGAAAAAAGGGTTTTAGCAAAAAATACAGCTAATAGAAATAAGATTTATTTCTATTATTTGTATATTTTACACTATTAAACTTTTCTTCAGTAAACTAAGCATTATACTAATGTTCAAAAAACATAAGTTTATGACTTAAATGATACCAAAGAAGTTAAAAGGCTTTGAAATGCTTAAGCTGGCGCCTTGGCTTAATCTAACAAATAATGACCCATTTGTTCACACCACGTTGCTTGATGCTCATTCAATTCACACAGTCTATTCTTGATATACCCAGGGAGTGAGGAGCAAAGGGAATCAGTGATGAGGTTAAGTACTTCTGGGAGGCCAGAAAGTTGCAATGTCTATATGAAATAAAAGCAAAGAGGCTATGAGACCATTCTTGATAGGCCATATTTTGTGCATGGTTATTGGAGACAGCGGTGGCTAGAGCAGTCAAAAGCTGGTTCTGAGATCCTAATGCAAGTTGATGGTGAACCAGGGCTAGTTGGATAAACTGGTTGGCTAACACACCAATAGTCTTCATCAATTCCATCAGCAGGGGGGGAAACAAAGTCCAAGAGAAAAAGAATACAGGTCTTTGGAAGCATACCCAGGACAGAGACAGGGATAGTGTGCATTACCACAGTGCCTGAGTAGAGAAGAGAGTGAGCAGAAAGACAAGCTTGCTCATAGTTGATAGAGAAAGCTGGAAGGGGGCCCAGGCAGGCCCAGGAGACAGCACCAGTACCATTGGGGTTGAGGGGGCATCAGTGATGTCTTCTTCTAGAAGAGGACTAGAAAATTTAAGTTACTCAGGTACTTCAGAAACAAAGGGAGAAGGACCAGAGAATGCACATGGGAAAAGGGTAACCAAGGGGCTTACATCCCCTGTAGTGAGCACCATTTTGCCGTGTTTGGCTCCTGGGGACAACATCCAGGAGGACACAGCAGAGAATCTTTATAACAAAAGATTTGAGGTTTGAAGCTAGCCTTGGGTTAGCCTTCAGGGCAAAATTAAGGGCACATACATTAATTTCCTGGAATACAAGATGTGAAATTCCTTTTGGCAAAAAGGAAAGGAAAAATCTTGAAGAATATTAAAGCCAACCCAAATTTGAATAAACTTGTCTTTATTAGGAGAAATGATTCTACTTAAATAGTAGACAAGGGTTGGTGATCACTCATTAGGTAGACAGAGTGGCATAGGGGGCCACATTGGGGTAAAGTCATACCAGGATCAGTCAAGGGCAGGTATGTTAATCCAGAATGGGTGGATATTGAACCAGACCCATTTGTGGAAGGTGAGGAATTCCTGAAACCGAAAGCAAAACCAACCAAATCTTTGCACATATCATTATTTGAAGGCCATATTGAAATAGCATTAATGGTGCAATTTCCAACAAGCATGGTCAACAGGAGTATTACTTGTGATAATAGTAATATATCACAAGATATTAGTTACAGTAAGTAAACACATGCAATAATAAAATATGATTTAAAAATGTGTTTATTTAGTTGCTTGTCAATTATGTGTTTATATATTATATAGTTAAACAACAAGAACTGAATTTATCTGCATCAAGTGGCCTTCTCCACTTATATTCTAAACAAGTGATTGTTTAGAACTTGAATTACCTTTCCTTGTAATATGATTTGATAAATATATTTGATATGCTTAACCCGTGTTATAAATATTAATTAGTAAGGGATACATGAAAATCATTGTTTTTTGTGTTGTGTGGCTATAGTGGCACTAAATCAATAAGGTCAGATGATGACTTGCAAGGTCCAATTTGTGGTGTAAAAAAGCCAAAGTAGAAAAAAGGGTTCACAATTATTCAAATAAAATTATTTTATTTCTATCTTTTTATATCTATTTACTTTTTAGCTCAACAGTCAATAAAATATTTGGTGTATTATAATAAAAATATTTGTCTCTATATATAGTATAATTAATTTTACTTAACTTTTGTATGTATTCTTATATGTCTATAATACGGATTAACATCACAGCATACTATATAATTAATCATTTTTGAGTTCTAATAAAAACAAAATGAATAAAAAAACAAATAAATCTGGAGCGCCCACTTATCTGATTGGCTTGGATGTAAGGGCTTTAGGGAGGAAGGATTCCAAGTGCTTGTAAAAAGCTGCCACCACATTGGGTGGCATTGAAAATTGGCTGCTCTCAAGAATGTCAAAGAGATCCTTGGTGTTCTGAGGGAGGCCTTTCTTCACCTTATTCTTGATCCAACAAAACACTTCCTCAATTGGATTCAGAAATGAAGAATGTAGCAGAAGAAAGAGAAGTCTCATTGGGCAGTCATCCAGGCAGTGGCTGGACAAATGGCTATTTTTATCTATTGGTGGGAACTCTGATACAACCAAATCCACCTTGTAGAGCCTGACATTATCCAACACAACAATGGTGGTTGTGCCGCTGTAATTGATCTGGAGGTACTCCTTTACGTCTCAGAGAAAATTGAGAAAAGTCCCGCTATTGTGGGAACCCTTGATCATTTGATATTGGTCCAACCCGCAAGTGTCAGGGATTTCTTCCCTGTCAACTTCAGTTATTTGGGTGAAACCTTACATCATTTTAATGGAAACAGAACCAGAAATCATAGTTCAGACACTGTTTTAGTCTTAGATACTATCCCAGACAGGGATCAAACCCAAAACCCTACAGACAATTCAAATGTTAGTCTAAACTGTCTGGATGATGTTACATTACCTATTTATATTGGTTTTATTCATTTGAATTTGATGTCTGACTTTGATTTTGTTTTGAATACCTTAAAGAATCAATTAGAGGACGTCACTATATGCTCAACTCCTGATTGGCTGCTTTTACTCACTCTGCTGCTCCCAACGTTAAGTAGTATATACCAGGATATGGCTCTGCACTTTCATATCCAATGTATTAAGCAATTAACCCACTTAATTTTTTCTTCTTTGGTTTCTTACTCATGGCTCATATTTTATAATTTTAAGGTTGTACAAGCCATTCAGCTCCAAATCAAGACAGATATACACCAGGTATTAATTTCAAACATTATCTTCATGAAAATCCCTGTCAAATCACCTCCTAAGATCCTCTTGAATTAACCCAGCCCCACTCCTTTGGGTATTTAAGAAGTTTATTCCTACCCTTTTCACTTGTTCCAACATTAAAGATTTATCCTATACCTTCTACTCCTTCATTTTCTGATAAACGCATTTTGAAGCCATGAGAGGAATTCTATTCCTATCCTGGTTTCTAGCTTATTTCTTGCCAGTGGTATTGGCCTTGGAAAAACCAACACCTACAACTGACTGGTACAACTCCTCTCCAGATGACGCCCACCAAAAGGAATCCCTTGCTAATGGATGGTTCAAATACCCTTCTGGACATTGGGGACGCAAGTTCCAATATGGTCATTTGTTTACTACACCACCTGCTGAACCTACCCTGGTTATACTTACTCCTCCTTTTACCTCTTGATATATTTGGTGGGTTACTGTCTACTTGGTTGTTTCAGTTCTATGTTTGAAAGATTTGCTTACCTAGGGCACCTTGGACATCCTGCAATGATCACAGTTCCTATTGGCTCGGTAATTGCAGGGTTGAATATGGGGGCTTTGGCCCATCAGCTAGGGAGCTTATTTCCTGTCAAATGGGTCCCTGACAGTGAGGACCCAGAAGCTCAATCATGGAATATGTCTGAGAACAGACAGCTGCACAATGTGCTACACCATCCTTGGACCCCTTCTTGACCCACCTATACCTAGACCTGAGCAAGGAGGAAAACAACAATTCTGATGTAAAAGAATTGGACATTTCAAGTCTTCTTGAGAGCCACATAGGTCTTAGCATAAATGTTTCAATCCTCAATTGTTTTTTTGCTGTTTCTATTGTGCAGAGAAACTCTGAGTACCTTCCATGAAAAGCCCAAATCAACCATTTCTTGGTAAACAAGGGTTTTAGAGACAGAAATACTGATCTCTGTGGCCAACATTGATTGAACAGCAAGCGTGTCTATGTGGCAATCCTTGGTCACCCACTGCCTGATTGCCTTGAGATGGGTGGGCTGAAGTAGGCTGGGCTGCCACTTAGCCTTTGTTGATTTGGAAATTTTCCCAGTGTCACTGTACTTTTTGTTGAGGTTGCTAATATATCTGGCTGTGACTCCAAATTGGAATGCAATATCCCAAACTTTTATTCCCCCGTTCAAGCAGTTGAGGAGAGATTCACACTCACTATCTGTCAACTGATGCTGGCCCTTGGTAGGTACCGCGGCATCCTGGCTAGCAGGCTTAACACAGGGGATGAGGACCTTTGAGTAGAAGGTGGGGTTGCGCTTGGTTGCTCTGGCAATTTCAATGGTGGAATATGTCACAGGAACAGATGGCTCCTCAGTTGTGGCCAATGGCTCATAGGAGCTGTCAAAGACGCGGGGGCAGGAAGTGGCAACTCTTGGATCAAGAGTGCAGGGCCAGGTGACAACTGGGTACACAGTGGAGGTCCAAGTAACCTCAGTGTTCCTGATGATCCTGGTGTAGGAGACTTTTGTGGCAGGCCTTGAGAGCGGCTTCTGTCTAGGATTTAAGCTGGTTGTTCTGGCTTGTGATACAGGAGTTGGTTGGCTGGCGCTGACACCTTGGGAGGTCTGTGTGTTGGCATTACTCCACTTGAGTTAGGTTCTGGGTCTATTTTTGGATCCTCTGGGACGCCCTTGTGGATAGGCTGCCCGGCAGGCTGTTGCAGGAGCTGGTTGGGAATGCAATTGTTGGTCCATAAAATAAAATAAAAATATATTTTGTATTTAATATGTATTTATTTGGATTTTTGGTTTAGTTGTGGGTAGTTATTTTCTCTTGATTTAGCCTTAAATAGAAACAGAATTTCTATATCTGTGATTTGAAGTGTATAATATTGTATACTTTCTGGGGTTGGATAATTTTAAAGATTAATCACTTTTTATGTCTAAAAATGGTTATCAAGATTGAATTTTTCATTTGATTTTAGTTGTGGTGGAGCTTCTTTATTTGGGTTGGTGTTTTCTAGTGTGCTTACTGTACATTCAATTTGGATTCCAGTTCCTGAAATTAATATTTGAGTTTACTAGTGGCATTAAAAATTGATTTGAAATTTGGTTCATGGATTTGACAATCCCACAATTCCAAAAAAACATAGTAAACTTAATGAAAATGATTGATGGATTTGAATGCTTCAAATCTGATTCCAGTTAATTCATTTTGTCCATTGAAAATATGCAGTTTGACTTGACATTTGCAAAGTGTCTATGAGTTCCTGCATTTTTAAAACTTCAAATAAAAATATAAAAAATTCAATTCAATTAAAAAGGCCATCCCACAAAAGTGATTCTAAATCTGGACCAAGGATTTGACAATCCCACATTTTTACGTTTAGGTTCTGAATTCACAGTATCCACATTTGTGTTGGCTTTTGTATTTTTCAAGCTTTTTCATTTCCTTTTTGCCAAAAGGAATTTTTTTCTTGTATTCCAGGAAATTAAGGTATGCACCCTTAATTTTGCCCTGAAGGCTAACCCAAGGCTAGCTTTTAACCTCAAACCTTTTGTTATAAAGTGTAAGGTCTGAAGGCTTGGGGTAAATTATTGTAAACTAAAGCCTTTAAGCCAAGAACATTTATATTTTTCAAGTATAAAAAGGTAGGCAAGGTTTGCAACAATAACTTCACAAAGGCTCTTAAAAGTTTATATCAAGTGAAGTAAGGTCTAAGGCAATTTATTAAACCTAAGAAAACAAATTAAGACCAGCTTTAATGACTGAAGATTTGGTTAAAAGATCAATATCTAAGTCTAGGAAGTGATCAGCATTAGCTAGGGGATTAAAAATATCAACAATTAAAGTATGAGTACCACTATAAAAATTGCCTAACTTATGGAAGATATGATTAAATGGAATCATGTAACTAAGATGGAAATATGCAAGAGTTAAATTTAAAAGAAAACACAAGCCACAAAACCTAAAAAGAACCTTTTTGGGGTGAAAGTCAAACAATCTAAACTTAAGTTGAGATTGGAAAAACTCAGGCTTTTTATTAAAGTCTGGTTATTGAGGTGAATAAATGGGGAGAAATACTAACCAAAGGTGGTTAGAATGGTTTGGTAGGTAGAAGGGACACAAAACACATATTTTTTCTTACTTTAGCCTTAAAAAGTTAAGTAAAGGTAACAAAAAAAGAGGGGGAAGCGGCGGATTGCTTGGCATACTTAAGGTTTGAGCAAGAGAGCAAGCAAGAAGACAGAAAACAAGGTCCAAACTGCTGGCGTAAGCCTAAAGCAAAAATTAAAAATTAAGCAGGTTCAGATTGATTTAAAATAAACCTAACATTAGGTCCTGGGTTCAAGAATTGTCTAAGATAAAAGGTAACTTCAAAAACAAAATTTAATCATTAAAATAGATGAATTTGATCAGTAGAGCAAGGGTGTGTAAGGGAAAGGTGGTGGGTCATAAAATAGATGTAAATTGCCCAAGTCTTTAAAAAAAGTGGTGTTGATAATCCTGAAGATGTTAGCAGCTAAATTAAAGAAGGAGAATCCTGACGTAAAGGTTTCCTGCCATGTCCTTCTGAATGTTGTTCCCAGGAGCCAAACACAACAAAATTTTGCTCACTACAGGGGCTGCCAGCCCCTTGGTTACTATGTTCCCCCATGCATTCTCTGGTCTTTCTACCTTTGTTACTGAAGTACATGAGCCTCCTAAAGTTTTGAGTCCTCCTCTTGAAGAGAACATTGCCAACACCCCCAATTCACCTATGGTAAGGGTGTTGTTGCCCAGGCCTTTGTGGGCTCTTCTTCCAGCTTTCTCTCTTGACTACAAGCAAGCTTGTGCCGTCGTATGCTCCCTCCTTCATACTGGTATGGTGGTCATGCATACCATTCCTGGTCTCTGTCTTGGTTACGCTTCCAAGATCCTGTACTCCTTCCTGTTGGATGTTGGCCTCCCCTAATTTGATGGAATTGATAAAGACTGTCACAGATCCTGAATGGATTTGAAAAGTAATGTCCACTTAGGGTTTAAGCAATGAAACAATCATGCAATTGCACAATTGTCTTATTGCAACACAATTTTATACAGGTTAATTACGTTTAAAACACCTAGAAAACAGATGTTTAAAGTGTATTTGAATTGTGCATCTAGCGCAGGCTTCACTTCCAAAGTTACTAATTGAACAAGGAAATAATTGCCACTTGCCTCCATTAGGAAAAGCAAGTGAAGCCAGTTGTTTTCTTATGTGGCTCTTTCTACTGGGTCTTTCCACCCTGCTTCATTTAGAAAGTCCTTCTGTCTGTGCCTCCTTTCCCCCGGTGGAAATCCCCCTACCTTCTTTTATATAACTGCATTATTATCTAAATAAATACCAGTTTTGTCTTTATATCCTTATATTCTTCAGTCCTATCAAAGGCTGTCACTATACCAACTACAGTTATAGGATTAAGAGTTAGGATCAATGACTAACTTTTTGTAGAACATAGCACCCTATACTGCTACAAATACAACAGAGACCATTGGTGTGCTAGTAAATCAGTTAATCCATCCTGCCTTGGTCTACCATCAATTAGCATTGGGGTCTCAGAACCAACTCCTGGCTGCTTTGGCCTCCACTGTAACCAACAACCACACTCATAGAATGGCTTACCAAGAATGTACGCACAGTCTTTTTGCTTTCATTTCTGATAACCAACACAATTTGCTAGTCTTACAAAAGTAACTGAACTCATTGCTAAACACGCTTTGCTCCTCTCTCCCAGGATATATCAGAGATTGGCTGTGTAAGTTAGATGACCATCATGCTGCTTGGCAAGGAAAAATCAAAGCTATCCTTCTAGAATATTGACAGGACTTTGAGACCTTGGTTGGTGAGCTCAACAAGTTCTGTGAGCACATCAACGCTCAAATAGAGTTGGTTGGGGCAAGTGTGGATAATTGGGGTCATTAGCTACACCAATAATACAGCCTGGACTGTAGAGGATCCAGGAATTCATGCTTGCTTTTTCATTATCCCGGTCTGACTCTTTTACAGTTTGATGGGGAATCTTTTATATAAGCTTTGATGAGCTTGGATTCCAGGCAAGCAATCTTGGTGTTAAACTTGTTGCCATCTGGTGAACGCTTCTACGTTTTTCACTTCCTATAGTCTTAGCTGCAGACCATCTCTTTCATTCCATGGTAGTCTTCTTTCAGTTAAAAGCCAAAAACACAAAACATAAAATGATTGAGGGGAAAACAACCATTGTCACAAATAAGCATCTTTATTAATTATTATCATGTTTCCATTATATACCAATTGGGGTATAACTGGCTGAAAACTCCTCTGGTTCCAGAATTGCACCTGGATTCCTATCATGTGGTTTATGATATAACAGCGTTATTCAATCCAGATCTTTACCAAAAAGATTTTTTTACTCTTAATCTATAAGAATGTTCCCTAATAAATTCCAGAATCACCTGATTCCTTCCATGGAAATGTATCATTTTGGCTTGAAGCATTTTGGACTTCCAGCACCAAAACCCTGTGGAGTATAGTATTACTGATCCAAGCTGTCCTTTTTCCAACTGGGAACCAGCTGATCAATCCTAAATGCATAGATACCATTGTCTACATTTAGCTGTTTTTTGCATTAACTGGTTTTTGCGTTAAAACCCCATTAAAATGCTTTGAAACTCAAACTAGGCGCCCAAGAACTTTCCCAGGCAGCACCTGAAACATTCACTGGGCAGCGCCTTGGCACTTTACAAATCAATTAGGCAGTGTGGCGGTGCTTCTAACCTAATAAATTTGCCAAATAGTGATTTTTAAACCAAAATTTGGAGGTTTAATTTTGGTTAACCTTAACCAAACTTCTTGACACAGTCAAGGCAAATAAAGCAATATAGCTAAATCCTCATTAATTATAATCCCTATCATATATTAATTAGTCTTCATGGTTAATTAGACAGTTTGAGACACCTAGTCTTATCATCTGATTTGTTCAGATTATTCATATCGGCCCTCAATTAGTACAGCCTAATTGATTCCTGGGTAATCCATTACTATGCTGGAAAATCTTTCCAAGGCCAATCCTAATGTTTTGAATTTAAACCTATGAAATTCATCACATCCAACCTCTTTGTGAAACCACATCCCAATGTGACTGTAGTACAGTCACATAGACAAGGCCATTCTGGGCAATACCCTACGTCAAGCTCAGACTTATGTTGACAACAAGGTAGCCTTGGTAGAAATGGTATCACCTGTGCCTTCTTCTGGATATCCCTCTGAATTTGAGGCTAAGGTCTGGGAGGCCATAGTCAAACTCAAGGCCAGCACTTGACAATAGGCCTCTGCTTCAAATCCTCCTCCAGTGGAGCCTGTACCTAATCCCCACATTACCATCCTGACTGACCAGGTTGCCACATTGCAGGATGAGATTGCATACATGCATCAACACCTCTCTGACCAATAAGATGCTTCCTCTGAATCTGATGGTGAAGGAGAGGCAGAGACCACTAAATTCCCTGCCCCTGAGGATCATGGATGCTGCCCTGGCTTAGAGGAACAGCCTCGCGTCAACTGTGCCCTTGCACTAGATAACCTAGCAGCTGTGACAAAAGATGTTGCTGACAGGCAAGATGTGCTGGAGCAAGAAGTTAAGAGCCTTGATTGTCTGACCAAGACTATGAATGAGAGAATCACTCCTTTGGCATCTCAGGCCACAGCTATGGCCACCTGGGTTAATGAAATTGTATGTACCTTGGCTGTCAAACAGATAAGGGTTGATGAGATTGGGACTGTAGCAGTAACCACCAGGGGCATTGGAGAACAGAACAGTTCTAATCTTGACACTTTTCAAGAAACCCTCTGTTTTCTATGGGTAAGATAACCTGCCACTGAGTCTGAGTTTGAAGGAAATCCCCATATCAATGTTCTTAATCAGAGTGAAAATAGTCAACCTACATCTTCATCTACTGATCCCAAGACCTCCATCATCACTGCTTTCCTGACAATCTATGAGACTGCCATGCAAAAAGCTATGGATGACCAAAAGAAGGAACACATATTTACCTTCCTGCATCCTACCTATCAAGACAGTGTGGTTTCTGAACTCCTATCCATAGTTACTTGGGAAGATATGAAGCAACTTCTCATTGAGGAGTTTGGCGTCAACCTCAGCCTAGAGGTTAATAAGGATGCCTTTATGCATATTGTCTTCAAACCTAAGGAAACATTGGCTGAGCTTGCTGATTGCTTCTATATCAAAGGTCAACAACTCCTCACCAGTCACCAACTGACCCCTGGGAGGTGTATACTGCCAGTTATAATGTGCTGAAGGTGAACCAGTTCTTATGTTTACACTTTAAAGCACATAAGGCATCCCTCACATCTATGAAGAGCATTGAATCCCTCCTGCAGGATATTCATCTGCCCATGGAGGAACTGTGGTTTGCAAATATTATGCTAATACCTCTGACACTACTTTGCATACCCCCTGCATCATGACCCTTGGCTCTAATGGCAACCTAAGCAACAAGGTTGTCACAATTGTGGTCAGATTGGACACCATTTGTGAACCTGCACCACCCTGCGCAAAGAGGGATGTGACCCTAAAGAACAGGCGATAAAAGAGAGGTCAGCCTAGAGGCAGGGACGCTCTTTGCTGACCAATCTCCCCTGTCTCCTCCTGATCCTCCCTCTGAAAAATAATCACCTTCTTTTTCTGGCCCTAGCATCCTCCATCTATTACATGATCTCTTGAGCGACTCTGGGCCCAAAGATTCTGACTATGATGAATCAGATGGTTATGGCTACTCTGTGCTGGATGTCCCTCAGACTGTGCCTGTTCCCTATAAGCTCTGTTCATAGAAGACCACTAACACTACTTGCCCACCTCCTGACAATGCTAAGGCCATGGTGAATTGTCCTTATCTAGCTCAAGCTCACCAGCTCCCCCTCTTGGTGGACTCCTCAGAAAAAGCTACTGAGCTTGCTGATGCCCTCTTCAAGAATTTTACTGTATCCTTAGCCTTGCAAACTGTATACAAGAAAATTATGCCTTGAAGTGCATGTTGGAAAAATGAGAGAAGGAACTGGAAGCCGCATAAGATGTCCTGGCTGTCTTACCTCCTTTTGGAAAAGATACTACCCACATAGAAGTATCCATTAAGAAGGTTAAAATTAAGGCTATCCTGGACACAGGTTCTCCTGTCAATGTTGTATCCTCCACGTTGATTAAGAAACTCAATCTTGCTCCTGATCTCACCTATACTCAGTCTTTTGGAACTGTGGTTATGGCTACAACCTGAGCTATTGACGCTTACTCTGCTCTACTAATGAGGGTTGGAAAACTCATCATTGCTTCCCCTGCTGTTGTTTTTGGAAAACAAACTCTATGACCTCCTGGTAGGCACCCAATTCCTGAAATAGTACAATGGGATTATCAACCTTCAATATGAGTATCTGTCTCTCCTGGGTTTTGAAGTCATGTTGATCTTTGAAGAGTCTCCCCACATCTCAGGCAAGCAACTAAAGGTTTTTGTCTTCAAATACCCCACAGGCATCTTCTTGCTGAAATATAGGACTCACTCTTCCAATATTATCTCCCTACCCCTTCTTTTTCTACTGAAGAAGGTGTCACTTTACTTGCTCCTGTGGCTGTCAACATTCCTCCTGGCTCTCAAGTGGTCATTGATTCTCAGATATCCTACAAGTTACCTGAGAAGATGTTCTTATAACTATACTCTCCTGAATCCTTAATTTTCAAGGAACCTTGGCTATGACCTGGGATTCTGGATCAAACTAATAAGGAACCCATACAACTACTGCTAGCAAATTTGACCGCTTCTCTCATGCAGGTTTCTTAAGGTCAAATTGTGGGCCATTGTTGTATCTTAGGAGCAGAGCAAGTGGCCTCTCTCTTTCCCTTTAGAGCATTCAGTGACTTTAACTTACCAGAAGTGTGACAGAAATAGTCAGATAGTAGTAAGCAGTCTCCAGGTGGTGGTGAATCACCACTCAAATCCACATAGTGTTGATGATTAACCACATATGAAGCTTCAAATATCATTTTGTATATTTTCTAAATGATACACTAGGATTAAGAAAAACAATTAATCCTATCCAAAAAAAGCCCAAGATAAATAGCCTGGGAGAGAATCAATGTGTCTTAAGCATAGAATTCTGGACATTGAGAGGGGACAAGTGTCTTGGCTTCAGATATGGTAGGGAAAACTCCAAGATTTGATGGTATTGGATTAACATTGAGAGGAGACAACAACGTGCCAATGACAGGATTCCATCTTCTGGTAATAATTTGACTGAGAATAAAATTATAATGGATGTAGCGCATCAGGTCAACTACAAGATGCATGATAAAATAATTTTAGACCAGGATAATATTGATTTTATTTGAGTAAAAAATTTAAGGAGGACTCAACTCTTAAGAGTTGAACAGTGAAAATTTTCCCATATATATCAAAATCAACTAAGCAATACCACCTGTTTCCTTGGCTTCTATTTCTTCTGCATTGTCAAGTGAGTACCTAGTCCAGTTTTCAAAAAACCCTTGTGTGACCAAATTCTAACAACCATGCTGATAAATAAGATTGTATCAAGTGACCCTCAGATTATGTTGATTTATCAGAGTCAGTTTGCAAGGGGAAATTGAATTCCAATGACAAACTGGAGCGGCTGTAACCCATTTCTGATCAAATGTTTGATTTAAATCTTTCAAAGCATTTAATTTGGTAAATGGCTTTCAGGCTTTTTATGCGCTTTCTGACTTGGGTGAATTATTCCCAGCATTATGGAATCTACCATGACAGTGATGGCTTCTGGGATGGCGGCAAGTGCTTGTTGCCAAGCAGTGAGATATTTGGAGATGCACCCTGTCTGTTTGATGGCAAGCATGACAGGATTCACCTTTTCTTTAGCTGCTATTCTTTAGTTGTATTTTTTAACTTGGTCTATCCTTCACAACCTTGGTCAACTTTATCTTAGTCTCTTTTTATCCAATACAAATTTCCACATTTTGCCCTCTCATTTCCTGCCTTCTCAATTCTTTTTATTCACAAATGGGTATCTAACCTTTATAAAAACTTAATAATGGTTAGAGTATCTTCAAACTCACCTCATCTTGCTACCAGATTTGAATCCAGTACCTACACGCTCAGTTAGTATTATTTTCTTTTTGAAACTCTTACCTTTTTCTTTACGCTCAGTGATGTATGCAAGCTTTGGATATAATTTTCCTGGGTTTTTTTGCTTGTAACAACAACTAAGCAACACCACAAAATTTCCTCTCCTTTACATATATTTAATTTTGTCAATTTAACCATGGTTTACTTTGATTTTCAAAGCCAGTTTCATCTTCAACATGATTCTAACCAACCTTGGTTAGACTTCCCAGCTTTTAAATTGAACTTCTACCCAGCTTGGTTATTACTTCTGTCCCCCAATCTGCACCTCACTACCAAGAAAAATAAAAAGGCATGGTCTCCAAATCTCAACAATGAGTTGATATTGTTTGACTTGCACCTCAAAGGTACTTGTTAGGGTTTGTGGCTTATGTTTTTTACTCTTTAAATCCTTTTATCTTGATTCTTTTCTCCTTTTGATATCCTAGGCTTTAAGATCCCTTCTGATAACATTTTTCATCAGTTAGTCAATTTTTATAGTGGAACCCATACTTTAATTGTTAATAGCTTTAATCCTCCAGCTAGTGCTGATCATCATCCTGACCTAGAAATCAATTTAATAAACCAGTCTTCTGTTATTAAGGCTGGACTTATTTTCATATTCTTAGGCTTGATTAACTGTCTTACTCCATACTTTATGTCCTATAAACTTTTAGGGGCTTTATCCCAACTATTGTTGAAAACATTACCCACCTTTTTATACTTAACCAACATTAATTTTTGGGCTCAAGGCTTCAGTTTACAATAATTTACCCCAAGCCCTCTGACCTTACAAAGCAAGGGGGTCCCCACTACAATGGGTGAAAAGGTTTCACTGTAGTGGGACTTGGCGGTGTCCGTGAAGGCTGCCCAGGAGACTTCTTTTTCCTGGCCAGTTGATAAACCAGATTGCACTAGGCTCAGTAAGGCGTCCTGATGCAGTGGCTCCCACATGGTCTTGGGTAATTGAAAAATGCCAAGAAAGGTTTCTGTGGAGTATGGCCAACTTACTATGTTGGCCCTCTCCAGCCATTCATGAAGGATTCCAGTTTTAGGTTCATCATGTGTTGCAATAGGTCTGAATGAGGTGACACTTATTTCCAGTTGTTCCAGGAAGATTCAGTTATAAATGATAGCAAGCACAAGCTGGACCTGGTATACAAAGTGACCCTTGAGGATGTCCCCATCAGGGATGAGGAGGAATGTCTCTTGATGAGGTGTGGCTATACAGCCAGCACTTTGTCCTTTCTTGGAGGAATTTTCTTATAGGTAGGTTGTTAATCAAACCTTACGCTGCTACCACTGTTGCAACTGAACCAATTATAGTTCATTATTTAGATTGGGGAAGACAACAGTCTAAATAAAAAGGACAAGAATAGGAATAAGATATTGTTTAATGAGGAATTTTGTAATTAATATACCATATAAAGAGGCTATAAGACCACAGGAGGTGGCACAGTGGCAGGTTCAATATAAGGTTTGATGCCAGGGCCCAAGGGCTCACAACTCTGATCCATTTAAACTATAGTCTAAGAGAAGTCCTCCATTTATTATTCAGACCAAGAATGATCACAATGGGGAAAAGAGTAACTAGGTTCTTTTTATAACATTTACATTGGTCTTTGAGATTTTCCATATAATTTCTGAAGGTCCTTGTCTCTCTATCTGTGGGGTAATGCTAAAAGTTTAAAACATCAGCTGAATAATTCTAATCATATTCTTTTGACCAGATTTGAACTTCGTTCTTTGCCTCAATTTTTTCATCTAAAAATAATTTGGATGGGTTTTCCTCATCTGGGGCTTCCATTTGAGCGTAAGAACGTCCAAAACTGATCACTGAAAGCTGAGATATGATGGGATTTGTCTGCTCACTAATTGTTGCTTGTCTTGATTTGAAATCCAATCTTGCAACCATTTCAGGACATGTTGACAGGGTTTTTGAACTCAGCTCTTTAAATAACCATAAATTTTAATCTAGGATACCTAGGGAGATCATCAAGGTAGCTTTTGTCAACAAGAAGTACCTTTATCAATCCAAGCTTTTAAAACGTGACTTTTCAAAGCTACTATGTCATGGCAGGCCATGACATTTGAGCTGAGAATAACTTGAGATAAGGGATCAGTGTGTCAAATTGGCAACACTACTAATTAGGAGATAGTGCCTGCAATTTGACATTGTGCTTAGATTGATCCATACTGCTTGTCACATCATGAGACAACTCAAAAAACCCCTGTTTATTGTGAGATAAGTTAGCAGGCAGGGGAGTAATCTTAGTTGCAATAGCTAAATATTTAGGTATTAGTATGATGGATTCAACAAGGGTGGTTTTAGTGTTTTTTATTGATACTTAGGTTTGTATTTCCTAGTTACTATTGTGCTTTTGTTGTCTAACATGAACACATGTTTTACACTACTTTTGTAAAGTTACTCCCCCCTTTGGTCTTGGACAGGACAATTTTTCCTTACCGCACAAAAAAAAAACCCCAAAATTCAGCCAAACTGCTCAATTATTTTGAGGATTTAGCACATGCTTTGGATGAAATATTTGTATTGGTGTACCCTGCAGATCCCCCCTCCTTCATTGCCCCTCCCTGGGAAGAAATGCTGATTAGTTTATACTATTTAGTGGCTTGGTGTTGACCATTTTCAGGACTTTGGGATATTGACTAATTAACAGATTCAACCAATTATTGCAGGCCAGCTGGCAATTGCTCTTTGGAATGGTTTCAATAGAATGATGCGGGCCACAGGTTGCAGGATCAATGAATCAACAGCCAAATCATGTCCTGGCATTAACAATTTCATGTATTCCTAATTAATAGTGAAACATGCAGATATTATGCAATTAATTAGTCCACCTCAACAACCACCTCAAACATGCTTCTCATAATAATTACTATTCTAAACTTTGAATTATATTCTAAAACAAGGGCCATCATAAGGGCCATCATCTGAAACACTTCTAGAAGAGCCTAAAATAGACTGGGCCATCATATGGGCCATCATCTAAACACTTCTAGAAGAATCTGAAATAGACTGGGCTGTCAGGCCAAACACTCTAAGATAAAATGCTTTGAACCTATTGTATTAGAGCAGCTCTGATTGAAAAATAATCATCTCCACCAACTAGTAGCCAGTCAGGCTAGCTAGCCACCTGGAACATGGTCCAGGTCCACAACTACTCCGCTCACATTGAGGGATAGTTGCACAGCTTCAGAAAGAATACTGAGCTGTGGAAGTCATCAAGAAAACTTCACACACTCAAGGTTAGGCCAAGATAACTTGGAAAAACGCAGGCAACTGGGCCAGCCTCAATATCAGTCTTCTAATAAAGAGTTGATATTTCAAATTCTTTCACTAGTTTGATTCTAATTAAGTGGAGAGCAAAAGATCATACTGTTGCCATACAGTATTAAACCCTATAGTAAAATACAGAGACAACAACTTATGAACCTATATCCAGAAGTAGGGAGAACCATCCCAAATCCTTTGGGCCTTGGGACCTTTCAGACTTGCTACTTCTGATGACAACAAAATATTCCAGGCCAAAGGTTATGCCAAAGTCACAGGTTCTCTGTACTTTCCTAATATTAGAAGACTTAGATATCATCTGGCTGATGATAAAATACCATGGTTCACAATTTTCTGACAACCATTGTTGAAGACCATTGAGGCCAGCCAATCAAAACAATCCACATTGACACTCCCAATTTTGAATGGATTCTCAAAGTCCCAAGCATACATTGGCCAATCAGATTGTAAGCTGGAAATTATCAAGGGACCTTCCAACCCCCTGAATGTGCCCAGCAAATTTCTCTTCCAGCCAATCAGATACCAAGGGATTGTCAGGTGATCATCTGAAGTCAAATCCTATCCCTTAAATCAAGACAGGGAACTTTTGGTCCCATGCATGCTCATTCTCTTATCTGAATGAATTTTTTATTTTATCTAACTGTTTAAATTTTAACTCTCTCTTGTAGATCTCTAAAATTGAACTGTTAGTGAAAATTACTTTATTTACTTACTTTAAGCCTGATTTTGTTGCTCTCAGTTGCTTCTTGAAGCTCCTAGAGTTAATATTGGCCAATAAGTACTATATTTAACTACTTTTTCTTTCAAAAAGGGACTTGATATTAAAAATTCAGTTAGAATTCTATATAAAATTTTACTTTTATTTGAAAATTTCTCTATTTTTGCTCAGTTTCAACCCCAATTTTAACCTAATCATTGTTAAAGCCACCCACAGTGCTCCCCAAGCTATCCCAGTGTCTCTAAGCCCTAAACTGATACCAAATCTTGGCAGATATCTACACCAGTGGTAACCATAGCAGTTTGAGACTCAGAAATCATTCCAACAGCCTCCAAATTTCTTGAAAAATTAGAAAATAATACTCCCCTGCCCTCAAATTTGTTGTGTTTTCTCTGGCCTTTGTTCTTTATTCACATGGTCTACATCCTCCAATCTCTGGGGCCAAATTACCTCCCTCTGCCCACCTGGTGAGAGAAAATCACGTTAGACTTATGCACCTGCTTGATTATCTTCCAGATAGGGCTATTGACCTCCTCTCTACTGGAGAGATTTTGGTCAAGAGTCTTACTTGTGACAACCTCAACTTGTACTCCCCCAACCTTGGCCTTGGAAACCATCTTGTTGAGAAAATTCCTGTGCTGCTTCCCCCTTTGTTATAAAATGATATGTTCATTCTGCAAGAGTCCCCAGAAGTTCTGGTGTGTAACCCCACATGTACCCCATAATTGCTCACAGGTCTAGTGCTTATGGGATTGGACACCTACTTTCCTCAGCTGTCCCATTCATTTTTCCTTTGGTCTCTTTTCAGAGCAGCCATCCAAGTGATTCACTGGATGGCATCTTGGTGGTTTGTCTCACCAGGATGAGAGCTGAACTTTGTTAATTTAGCCCCCTCTATCACAACTTTTGAAGGTATGTAGTTACATAATATCAGCAAGTTTCTTGTCAATAAGAGATTAATATGCTCCAGTGTCAAATAATGCTGTACCTTGATATAAAAAACAGAAAAGATAAGTGAGCAATTTATTCATGGTCTAGATAGAAAAAAGTAAAGTATTTTTAAAGAGTACTTGTCAGGACTGAGAATTTAAGTCTCAACTGATATTTCCTATTTTGTTGATATTTATGCCAAGACTTCTTTTGTTTGTTTGTTCCTCCTTTACCATCTTTGGTTGCCTATATTTCCGCAAATACTGAACCATTTCATCCAAAACTAGTGTCAGCCAAAAGCCCTCAATTCCAGCTTTTGGAATCTTACTTTTTGACAATTTATTTATAATTCAAAATTATGAGTTAATCTCGCTTAAACATAATTTCTCTATCATCTTCTTTTCATGGAATTGGGTATATTAAATCCTTACATTTATATTATTCCAAGCAATTTTGTTTCCTCCTGTTTAGGCTCATCAATAAAAATATTGTCTCAATTTGAGCTGTATCCTTTTTATCCTTGGGAAATAGTAATTTTTTGGTAATGGTTGAGCACAGACTTTGATACAACTGCAGCTGTTTTTGAAAAATTCTGAAGTCTTACAGTACTTGGATCATGATAGTTGAGTCCACATCTTGGTCCCTATACAAGCCTTGTGATGAGGAAAAATGGCTTGCCTAAGCATTACCCTGCTTTTTTCCTCTTTGGGTAAAATTTTGGTACTCACTTGATTAGCCTGAGTACTATATTTTCCTCCTATGGGGTTATAGCTGGGAGTAAGATTGGCCTGCTTGTTATAATGAGTGTTTCAGGATCCACTCTTACTGCTACTATTAAGTGTCTTGTTATCAGCTATTGACCTCAAATTTTCATATTATTTTTGGTTCCAAAACACTTAAGGATCTACACAGCTTTTACATACTTATTGGCTTTTTCATGCTTTACATCACTTCAAACCAATCCCTTAGTTACTAAAATATTAGTAATTTAAGTTCAACTTACCTTGGTTTTCACTTTCCGTGGTTTCAACTGTAGAACCTTACACTATTGAAATTAGTTAAATTTTTAATAATTACCTTGTTTTTGTATTTGTTTTACACTCTATCATGAGACTTTCAGATCAGTTTCCCTCTCTTCTGGCTTTTGCTTGCTTATAATGCATGTCATCTTTTGGACCTGCTTTTGTCCTTTCTGTCTTAAAGGCTAACTTATTTAAGTTAGATCTAATTTTTTACTGCATATCACAAGAGATAAAGGTTCTTTTGTGCTCCAAGTCTAAATTTTGACTTTTAAAGTTTTTCAAATTTATTTTCCTTTGGAAATTTTAATTCTTAATTTTTAAATTAGTAATTTAGAGTCAAATCCCCTTCCCTTTTTTGACGCTTGACTTTTGCTTGATGACAAAAGCAAAACGTCAGTTATATCACAAATGTTATGTAACCACTTTGGCTACCTCTTAATTTCAAAACTTCTGCAGATTCCCTGCTTCTGTTTGAAGTTACTCAAACTCTCCCCTCTTATGTAATCTGTTGCAGTTGCAACTTACTTTTCTATACAAACAAACCTAACAAGGAAGAGTAGGCTTAAGCCAAAATTCTAAGTTTTTTTCCTGCTTAGGATTAGAACTTCTTAATTTTAAACATTTTAAGTTTAAAACTTTAAATTTAGCTTCAAAATTACATTTTTCTTTTTTTAGAAACCTCAATCTTTAAAATTTAGTTACCTTTTCAACTTCAAAATTAACAATTTCTCTTTTTCTTAAAAAACTCAATCTTTGAAATTTCCTTAAATTTTCAACTTTGATTTTAAATCTATGTTTTATTTATACTTCAATCTTTTAAGAATCAATTTCAAAAAATTAGAATTTTAAATTTACACTTAACATTTTTGTTATTTGTTTTTACTGATTTATTGAAATCACTTTGTTTTTCTTTATAGAATCTACGCAGTCTATTTTTTTATTAAAATCTAAATCATTTTCTATTTAAAAAGTAATGCGGGTAAGTTTTATCAATCTAGAGTAAATTTTGTTACCACAGAAATGATAACTCAGCAAACTGCTGCTTTATTTACAAATCTTTTAAACTTTAAAGAAAATTTGTATAGAGTGATGACTTATTATTCTCATGGAGATTTTCCCAACATTGACATACAGCTTGTAGCCACTCAAAATTTAGTGAACACATTTTCTTATATTATAATTTTGGGATTTTTACAAGCTTTGTCTCTGCGTTTCACAAGTTATAAACTTTTGGCAGTTTCTCTTAAGGTTTTACTGCAAACGGTACCTACATTTTTATATCCTTTAAATTTAAATCCAGTAGCTCTGTACGCCTTTATTTATAATCTTGTTCCATTTTGGGTAAGGCCTTACAGGTTTCAATAACTGTTTATCATCTTCATTTTCATCAAACAAGATTTAACTATCTTGGGCTAAGCTTTTACTTCAGGAAAACTACCTCAATCTTCTAAGCAATATCAAATAATTTGAGCTTTCACTATCAACTCCAAGTTAAGATTGTTTGGCTTGCACCCGGAAAAGATACTAATCAGGTTTGGAGTCTGCTTTTTATTTTCTCATTATTACTTTGTTTTGGACCATGATTTCTTGCTCATTGTTTAATACAATGATCCCCTTTGATTTTCTGTACCATTTTATAAGCAATCCCTACAGCAATGCTCCAGCTTTGATTGCCAATAGTTTATATCTTACAATTGATGCAGATCAATACCCAGATTTATAAGTTAACCTCTTTAATCAATATTCTATTGTGACTACTGGTCTTTGCTTCATCATCTTAGGTTTAATTGATTGTCTCAGCCCTTGCTTTAGCCTT